>JALPQD010000671.1:35931-254141 GCA_023101885.1 Typhlomys cinereus
GAAGAGGAGAGAGGAAGAGAGGAAGAGGAAGAAGAAGAAGAGAGGAGGAGGAAGAAGAAGAAGAGGAGGAAGAGGAAGAGGAGGAAGAAGAGGAAGAGGAGGAAGAAGAGGAAGAGGAAGGAGGAAAGGAGGAAGAGGAAGAAAAGGAGGAGGAGGAGGAAAAAGAGGAGGAGGAAGAGGAGGAGGAGAAAGAGGAAAAAGAGGGGGAGGAGGAAGAGGAAAAGAGAAGAAGCAAAAGGAGAAGGAAGAAGAGGAAGAGAAGGAAGAGGAAGAGGAGCAAGAGGAAGAGAAGGAAGAGGAAGAGGAGGAGGAGAAAGAGGAAAAGGGAAAGAAAGAGGAGGCAAAAGAGGAGGAGGAGGAAGAAGAGAGAGAAGGAAGAGGAGGAGGAGGTCACAGAAAACAAGGACACCAAAGTAAGGAATCCTTACTGAACCCCAATCAAGAACTTCACTGAGCGTGCTGAAAGAAAGCACGCTCACAGGACCATATGATACCCCGGGACAGGCAGCTCCGTCAACAATCTATGATGCAAGCAGGTATAATTGAGGAAGCATTTGGCCAGGTATGGATGGGAATAGATTTTGGAAAGGGACATGACCATAACAGAATTTGCAATTTATATTCAAAAATGCAAAGATGACACACGGTCCTTCTTCCCCTACCTTCATGGCATCTGTTAATTTCGTGATCTATGGCTTTCCGCTGTTAATTTAGTGATCTATGGCTTTCAGTGAGAGTATATCTAGCTCTTGTGGTTCTGGTAAAAGCAGCACTAATGAAAGTTCTCTATCCGAGAAATCGGTAGCGTCTTAGGAATCCAGGAAAGGAAAGTTGGGGGTCACTGGGAGACAGGCAGGAAAAGGTTTTTGCTCTTAACAGTTGGCTGTTTGTCTACTGTGGTGCCCAGATTGAGCCCACAGCCTGGTGCATGTCAGGCAAATGTTCTACCATTTAGTCACATCCCGAGCTTTGACAATCTTGGTACTATTTGAGTTTTGAACCATGTAAGTGTTTTTAACTTGTAACATTTGAAAATAAAATCAAAAGTTACTTTCCTAGATTAAAAACGTCCAAATTGAATTGTGGATTATTGTAGGCTGTGTCGGGGGAATGTAGACCGTCTCACGCTCAGGATTTTCATAGAATCTAGGTGACGTATAAGGATATTGTCATCTGCTTAAAACTCTTGTCGATGACAATTATAAATATTCCCTTATCAATTTTATACTGTACACACTTTCAGGTTTTTTTTTTCCTCCCGGGTGGAGGTGTCTGTTTTGCTGGGATAAGGATCTAATCCAGGTTCTTGCTTAGCCCTTTGCCTACACTGTGGTTTCTAAATGTGTTTATCGTGTTGTTGTGCTCATTTATTTATGATACAGAATCTCCCTACGTGGGTCCTGCTGGGCTTGATCTTTGTGCCTCCTGAGGGCTTGGATTTCAGATGCACACTGCCACGCCCAGACACATACGCTTTTAAAACATGGGTCCTGAATGTGTGTGTGTGTGTGTTGTGTGTGTGAGTGATTTATTGCAACAGGGCATAAAAAGTCCCTTTGATTCATCCCTGTGAATACTACAAGTGAGCCAAACAATATGTCCTAGAACCAAAGATGTCTTTATCTCAGTCCTTAAGTCAAAAAGCGTTTTTTTCCATGTAGCCCAACAAATAGCCCTGTTAAACTAGGAAGACAGACTTGCAGCAGTCCGAAGCAAAGACCTGGCTGGAACCATCACAACTGGGCAACTCTGACCAAGTTACTCAGATTCTTCTGCTTCCAAAATGCAGAAAGCACAGATAATTATGATAACAGCAAAGACTAATTAACAACCAGGGGGATTCTTTCCGTGTGTGAAAACCATCCAAACATTGATTACAAGGTTTGGTGGACTTTTTTTGTTGTTGTTAATTTTACAGGTGGATGAGAAGATGCCAGCATGCTCTCTGGGACATGCGTCTCTTGACAGGAGAGCTTCCTGCAGGGGTCACGGCCAGAGGCTAGCATGTTACGCCAACGCCCAGGATTACCATGCGAGTCTCACAGGAACTGCAGAGGACGTGTTCTGGAAGCTCACTCTGCAGACTCAATAGGTCAAAAGGATTTCCTGTGTCTAAGAAGCGTGACAGGGAAGCTCACATAAAATCCACCTGAAATACAATGGGAAGAGCACACATGATCTGCCTCTCATTCCAAGTCCCATTGCTCACTCTGGGGGACCGCACAGCACCCAGGCAGGAAAGTGAGCAGCGCCTCTCCACACACATCGAGGCCGGGCCACGTGGGAGCAGACAGAAAACATCCAAGCACAGGACCCTCTTTTAAGTTAAGTGAAAATCTCTTCTAAGTATAAAGCCTTGGTGTTTCCCAAGCTAAGAATCACTGCCTTTCGTGGTTTCTAGGAAGAGTTCATTTCAAATGGCGATTAGTCAAAGAGAAATAGAATTCTGAAGGCCAAGGACCATCCTAAAAAGGGTCAGTGAGATAGCTCAGGGAGCTCGGAGTCGGCTCACAAACCTGAGGACCTGAGTTCTAGCCTATCCCAGAGGCCCACCCACTGGATGGAGAGAAATGGCTTTCAAAAGTTGGCCTCTGACTTCTACCTGTGTGCCATGGCCCTCTTGAATGAATGAATGAATGAATGAATGAATGAATGAATGAATGAATACTTTTTAAAATATTGTTAACCTGCTATCCAAAATAGAACTTGTGTGTGTGTGTGTGTGTGTGTGTGTGTGTGTGTGTGAGAGAGAGAGAGAGAGAGAGAGAGAGAGAGAGAGAGAGAGAGAGAGAGATCTAGTGTGTTTCCTTGGTACTTTATTCTTTATTTTGTTTACTTTCTGTGCTTTGTTTTGGTGTTTTGTTTATCTGCAGTGCTGACAATCAGGCTCCAGGTTTTGCTCATGATAAGAAAATATTCTTACCACTAGGCTGTACTCTCAACACTTTTTCATTTCGTCAAAACAGATTTTAGCTATTATACTCACAGCTGGGGCCGATGGGGCAGTAGAATGATGGTAGATGATTGCCTCACACACAAGAAGCCCTAGGTTTGAACCCCAGCGGGCAGGGGAAGAGAGGGGGATGAAAACCCAAACCTTTGGAATGGCTTGAAGTTAGTTATCTGCATGTTAACCTGGCAACTGGAGATAGATCCCCAAAGACGGCACGGTGGAAGGAAGACCATACCAAAGCTGACCTCTGACCTCACGTGTGTGCCCACTAAAGAATGGACCTTTGTCCTATGCCAATGCCTTGGCCTTACTGAGGAATGCAAACTCCATGACAGAGCTCCTTTACGTTCCTCAGAAGTGCTGTGTGCTGTGTGTGCACGTATTTGTATATGGGTGTGCATATATAACGTGTGTGCATATATGATGTGTAAATGGGTGTACATATGGGATACATAGATGATTTGTGTGGGCATGTGCTCGTGTGCATGGGTGTTCGTGCATGGTGTGTGTGCTTGCGTGTACTGTGGGTGTAACACGCATGAAAGAGCACAGACCGGATCAACCTCAACTCCTCAGACATTGTCCATCTTACTTTTTAGAGACAGTCTCTCTCTCTCATGGGCTGAAACTCACCAACAGGTTATGGCTGGTCAGTGAGCCCCGGGGACATGCCTGTGTCTCCCCATCCCTGGGATTGCAAGCATGCTGTAACACATGCAGGGGCTCCAGCTCAGGTCTTCATGCTTGCCCGGCGAGCCCTTCACTGGCTGAGCTGTCTCCCGGGTGTTGTTGAAAGGACCAACTTCAGGCCACACACAAAGAAGCTGTGGACAGAGGCAGCCGCAGGCTCACGCGCGTTTGTTCTAGCCCATCATCCAAAGCAGTATCTTCAGAGCTGGGGAAGGGTAGATGGGAGGAGATCTGAGGAGCGGCTTCCTCTCTCCAGCTGCCATGAAGCTACACCATGGCCTGGATGCGGTCTGCTCCAGGCAGACTCCCCTCTCCTGCGCCAGGCCAGGCTGCTTTGATTCACCTCGTTGGGGTCTAGCTCACCCTTGTTATGTGCCAGATCCCCTCCAGGGCGTCCTACTTTTTGGATTTTCTCTTGTGTGGGGGCTCCTGAAACTCCTTCCTTTTGTCTTTAGTGAAGGGATTAATCCCCCTCTGAGACTCACACATACACCCACACACAGATACACACACACACACACACACACAACACACACACACACACATACACACACCAGGAAGAAGAGAGGTTTTTGCCTGCTGTTTAAACTACTATGCAAGCGTTCTGTGATCTTGAGCAAACAACGTGAAAAACATGAATTATTATGACAAAAGTTGTGCCAACCAGTTTGAGAATAAATGGAGCATGCTCTGAATTTGATCAAAAGGGGAAAAAAGGTTCAAAATTCATCTGAAAACTGGGCGAGGGAAGAAATTCCCCCTGCTCTCCCAGCCCAGAGTTTCCTTAGTTCTTTTCTTCCCTCTGTACATGGCTTATTTCCATTCCTAAGGGTATCTCAAGTCTGAAAAACTTGAGCAGAGGTGGAAGTAGATTGGGCTTCAGAAAACAAGAATATTTCAAGGGCTGGTGAGATAGCTAAGCAGGTAAGGACCACATGAGATTGATCCCCAGAAGAGCTCCCCATGGTGGAAGGGAGGAACTGACTTCCAGTAGTTGTCTTTTGACCTCTCTACCCATAAGTCATAGTACGCATGTGCTCATGAGCTCTCTCTCTCTCTCAAAAAGAAAATACTTTTAAGAGTATTTTGAATTATGTAGGCTGCAGGTGGGAGGTTGATACACTAGAATTTCATGGATTTTGGAGTTAGTCAGATTCAAGTTGTACTCTTGATCTGGCTCATAACAAACACCTACATTAAACAAGACTTTGAATCCACTAGAGCCTCAATTTTCTTGCTAGTAAATGAAGAGGACATGGTGAGTAGCAAGTACAGCTCTGGTGCCAGAGATGCTGCCTTTGGATACACAGGTGGGAGCTGAGGAGTGGCTCAATGGGTCGAGTACCTGCCAGGCCTGGTGACCTGAGTATCAGACCAGAGCACCATCTGGGAAGCGGTGTGCCTACAGAGAACGGAAGAGACCTCAGATGCCCGTGAGTCGTCTGACAACAAACACTCAGCTTCAAAAGAGGTGGAAAGGCAAAGAATAAACCTGAAAGCTGCCTTCTGACCTCCACAAGTTGCATGGAGTATGTGCCTGCACACTCACACACTCCCACATCACATGATACACACACTCACCCATCACATGCACACACACGTACATGCATACCACATACTCACATACACTCGAATATAACATGCTCACATACTTTTCCACATTACGTGTACATACATTCTCACATCACATGTGCACATAAACTCACATGTTACATGTACACATATATCCCCACACACAATACATTTGTATATCACATACACACCTGAACATACACACTTACATGTCAAATGCACACATACATACCTGCACACAATATGTTTGCATTTAGCATACATACCCATACACAAACACTCACTTATCACATACACACTTACACACCTAGCACAATACAATAACATATCATATGATACATACACACACAATACACTTGCATTTCACATATATACCTGAACACACATATACACTTGCAAATCACATATTCACATGTACACGTGCATGCAATACACTTGCATATCACATATACATATGCACACATGCGCACATACATTCACAAATCTCACATACATATACTTAAATACTACATCATATAGATACATACCTTCATACACACATCACAATCACACACATTTACAACATATACACACACATCACATATACACATACACAGACATATATACAATAGATATACATACTCACACATCATATACACAACACATCACATACATATATCACATATATCACATACACATATATACACAATCACATGCATACTCATATGCACATACACATACACTCACATCATATACACACATGCAATCATACAGATCATATACACATATCACATGCAGACACACATATCTATCACATTCACACACTCGAGTATACACATTCACCCATCACACTTTACAAAAATAGAATAAGAAGAAAAAGAAGAAGAAAATAAGAAGAAGAGGAGGAAAAGAAGGAAGAAGGAAGCTGAAGATGAAAGAAAGAGGGTATATCGAAAAAATGTTTCTGTCTCTAGGTATAACCACATGGTGTTGTCCTGCATAGAGTAATCAGCTGCTTCGCTATGGATTTGGAACTTAGTGAGGGTTGTCAAGATGGCTCAGCAGGGAAATATTCCTGGATACAAACCTGAAGGTCTGAGTTAGATCCCTGTAAAAAAAGGTAAAGTTGTCTTCTGACCCCCGCATGCCTGCCTGCCATGGTGACACGTGCCTTCTCTCCTTCTCTTTCTCTCTCTGTCTCTCTGTCTCTCTCTTTCTCTCCCTCTTTCTCTCCTCAATAAATAAGTTTAAAACAAACTTTCAAGTTAACAAGAGCAAATTACTACTGTAACGTGTGGGCCAGTGAACAAGCTTGCGCTGTCCTCACAAGAGTCTGGGAGGGAGGGAAGTGAAATCTGAGAACAGACACCATACCAGAGGTGATTTGCCTGACCGCACAGCAGCCCGAGACCCAGGCTTATAACATGATTCTGATAGTGGAGATCAAAGAACCAGGAGGCGTGATTCAATCTCCCCATCCATCAGCCACGTGCACACTCAGGGAATGAGAAATGTGGTCCTGGGAGCAGAGGGGGAAATGGAATCTGATGTCAAGACTTTGCCATGGGATTCTGTGGCATTACATCTGGGTACAAGATTGAAAACCATGCATCTTTGAGCTTTGGGTTCTGAACAGTAGGAATCTTTAGATTGTTGCTTCCAAGGCTGGCTGATCGCTGAACTACAGAAGCTTAAACCTGGGAGTGAGCAGCCCTCCAAAATCCCAGTCTCCTTATGTTCCCTTAGCCATCCAAGGCCCGCATACTACACACCCTACAAAATAGTACCCTTTAGCTCAGTCATGTCATTGTTAGACTCAGGTGTCGACTTGATGATTGAGGATTCAAGCTCGGGGCATATTTGGAATGAATTGGTAGTTGAAGTAAGCCCAGAGCAAACCTAAAGGAGCTTGTCTGATTGATGGGATGGCCCAGCCTGTGGAAGGTAAGACTAGTATCTGGGCAGGTGAAATAATGGAGGGAACGAGTTAAGGAAGTTGGCGTCCTTTGGTGTGCTTAGCCAGTCTTGTTGGTCCTTCTCAGTGGTCATGTGACTGCATAGCTATGGGAGGGCCCGTTCCCTTGGCTCTTGGTGTTAGTGTAGACTCTCCTGCTGAGCTGGACAAGGAGCTGTAACCAGACCATTATAAGAGAAAATAAAACTCCTTCTACTATAAACCATTTGGTTGTATATTTATCAGCACCTTGTAGCTAACTGCAGCAAATCAGTTCAGCAGATACCGGCTCAAACTTTCCTGCTAAGCTGACGATCTCAGAGGGTTGCTGTCTCGCCTCTCCTGCAGCAACCCCAAGATATACCCCCACCTCCACGCTCTGTGAGGTGCTTGCAAAGTGGGTGCTATCATTGATACTTGATGAAGTTACACTGGGTTTGACATCAGAAGCAAGAGTAAGGAGAGAGAAAGATAGAAGGCTTTCTGCACTTTAATTAATGCTACCTTGCCCCAACTTTCATTATTATCCTGTTTCCTTTTCTCATTGTTGCCCTAATTCTAAGACACCAGGAGGAAAGATTAATCTAAAAATTAAGATCTAATACTGTTCAAAATGCATGTATTTCTAAAACAAAGTTTACCAACCTAAAATTCAATGTTATATTATCCACATGCCTAAAACATATGTTAAAACTCTAGCACAAGGAAAGGATACATTACATGACAGAAAACTGAGACCTTTAAAAAGTGCTTGAGCAGGTTAAGATGGTCAGTGGACAAAGGGTCTTATCACCAAACTTGATACTGAGTTAATCCCTGGAGCCCACAGAGTGGAAGGAGAAAAACAGCTTGCACAAGTTGTCTTCTGATCTCCACTCATGCACCATGGCATGCGCACATGCACACACACACACACACACACACACACACACTGTACTGGTTACTCTTCTCTGTTGCCGGAGACAAAACTCAAACTTAAGCAACTTAAGGGAGAAGGGCAATTCTATTCCACTTATGGTTCCAGAGTGGAGATGCAGTCCTTTATGGTGGAAAAAGCATGGCGGGCAGAAACTGGAGGTGGCCTAAGTCATTGCAGACATCATGGAAGCTGAGAGCTGCTGCTGTAAGCTCCAGAGCAGACTCCCTCAAGCAGGGCGGGGCTAACCAACCTCAAAGCCCACCTCCTGTGCCCGCCTTTCTCCAGCAAGGCTCCACCTCCCAAAGGTGCCATGACCTTCTCAAACGACTAAAGATTCAAACACTTGAACTGTGGGAGACAACTCACATTTCAAACCATGACACACACACATAGTTATACATAAATAAATATATATATGTGAATAAATATAGAAACTTTTTAAAAATTAATAAAAGTGTTTAAAAGAATATTTAATTACTAAGAGAAAGTTTTGAAAAAGCCATATGAATTGTAAATAAAGGAGCAAAGATTTGAGAAATTCTCATGAGTCAAGATTCCCAGCCTGTGACAATTAGTACCAGATGTCATGGAGTGAGGAAGGTTGTTTTAATTCAGCTTCCCAGAGAAGATTCCCAGAGCTTCTCAGGCTGTGTGAGGGTCTCCAGTTACATTGCATGCTGAACCCCTCTAAGTCCCTGTGCCTCCCAAACAGGGCTGGCCGTGGTTCGTGGGCAGGGCCTCTGTCTTAAGTGGTCCCATGAGCTCCAGCACCATCACAACTGTTTGCCATGTGACGGTCAGGCCAACACCTGCTCTCACACAGACCGGAAGTCATAAGTAGCCACCTCACAATGGGGAACCCTGGGAAAATGGGTCTTTGTGCATAGCGTGCTAATGTCCACTTCTAATTGGCATGATTGGTCCAAGTAGCCACCAGCAGCAATGGCTCAGCAAGTCCTTTCAGCTCAGAGTCTGCAAACAGTCTGGTCTTGTTTCAGGGACAAGACATTGGCTAAGACTGGGGAGACAGCTCAGGGGCTAAAGCCTTTGCCTTGCTGGCAAAGAACCTCAGTCAGATGCCCAGATCCCATATGTAAGATACTGGGCAGATAGCGTGGTGGTAACTGAAATTCTGGCCCTGGAAAATGGAGCCTAGGAAACCCCCAGAGCAAAACAGTAAAAAGGTAGAGCAACCCAGGATGACTGCTGAAGTCATCCTTGGTCCTCCCCAGGGATACATACTCAAGTGCCCTCTTCTACACACACACACACACACACACACACACACACACACACACACACATTCACATATGCAAAAAAGGAGAAGATACCAATTACCCAGCTGAACTTACAGAAACCACAGAAGTCACTGCTAGCTTAGTCTCTCCATCTACACGATGGCTTGAATGTGAGAATTGGAGGACGGCTTCTCCTTCATGCACTTCTTCCAGCACCCACACTTGAAGTCCTTCTGTGGGCCAGACAGTCTTTGTCCCAATGCACCAGCCCAGTGTTACTCTTTAAAGTCATAACAGGCTGTCAGAACATTGCTGTGTCCCCAAGAGTCTTCATACAAAGTCTGTCCCTTGGGCCACTGTTAAAATCTGGTTCTGGGATGGTTCCCAAAGGAATGACGCCTTGGTGCTCAGCCTAGTATTATGGAGAAGTGGCAGAATCTCTACAAGGTGGTGGGACCTTTAAAGGATGAGGTCTAGAGGGAGGAAGTTTTTGAGGTTTGATCTTTGCTTCACCTCTTGCTCTCCATTTGCCTCCTGGCCGCCATGAGCGGAGAGTCTTCCTCTGACATACATTCCCACCATGTGGTAACCCCTTACCACAGACTCAAGGGGCCAAACTTCCTGAAACTGAGCCACAATAAACCTTTTCTCCTCATAAGATCTGAGGAGACAGGAAGTGAACACCAGAAATGGAAAAGGAGGTCAATGGAAGGAAGTTTTGACACTTGCTGGCAAGTTAGGTGATAGGCAATCACATGTGACAACTTCTCATAAAGAAACCCTTACAGAGGCTCCTTGCCATGCAGAATGGATGATAAAGGAATTTCTTTCGTTTTATCTCATACCCATGTGCTTATCCCCCCATCCTGCCCTCCTTTGTTTATGCCACTCGTGTACACTGAAGGGCAAAAGCAAATTCTGCTTAGATAAAACGGTGACCTCAATGCAGCAGCCCAATGAGGAGGTGACTTTGCTTCATTTCTGCGGTGTCGGAGAAACAGTTCTCCCGTGGGCCTGCAGCAAAGAAGACTCACCCTCCCAAGGAAACTGAACCGTGGCGTTTCAAGCTCAGCATCCAAAACCACGAGTCCCCGTGACTTAATACTCCCCAAGAAACCCCAGTCTTCACATGGACGAAAATAAATCAAAGGAAATCAAGTGTAGGATCTCTGGGTTCCTTTTAACAGCCCAGAGTTGCCATCTGAGCGCTGACATTCAGAGGCGGGCAGTACCAACACGGCTTCTTTCCTGGTAGCAGCAAGGAAGCTGATACCAGTTCAAATGGCGACCACTGCTCCTCACAGGCTGGAGAAAGATGTGCTTCCAGGATGCGTCTCCAACAATTCCGGGGCTGGTTTGCGATTATCTTTGACACTTTACTTTTTGGAGTAAATCTAGGTCAAACAGGCAATGTGTCTACTTTAACTGTTAGTAGGAAGGAGTCTTCTGGATTATTTCCCAAGATAAAAGGGACCAGAAAGCAGGATGTAAGTAATTGACACAGTGAGAGAAACAAATAGATCAACAATAAACGACCGTATGAACGGAATTAACCCCGAGAGCCATGTGTTGCAGGCACATGAAATGGTAATAATACCCTAGATTACTCCTGAGCACACACGTGTGTTAGCCAAAGTATTCTAGTGGAAAAATATTGCAGCCAAACAAGTGAAAAGAAGCAAGTTTTATTTGAGTTCACAGTTTCAGAGGCTTCAACGCCCTGTGGTGGGAAGGGCATGGCGGCTCACATCACGGCAGCCAGGAAGGATGCCTGACTTCCTCCTTGTAACGGTTACTCTTAACTTGCTGTGAGAGAACACCCAAAGTCAGAAAACTTAAGGGAGAAAGGGAGATTTATTTGACTTGCTAACTTGCTACATCACACCCATCCGAGAGGCTAGTGCATGAGGGCTGAATGATTCTTGGAGAGTCTCTCTCCTCCCTAGTCTTCTGTTCTGTGGTTCCTTTTATCTAGTCCGCTACAAGGAGGTTCCCGTGGGATCTATGGAGGTTCCAATAGAATCTAGGGCTGATCTTTGTATTATCCAGATAATCTCTTCAAGTGGTCTCAGCTGATCTTAGTCAATGCCAGGTGTATCAAGTTGACACTCAGGATTAACTATCACTCTCTTCTCCCCTTTTCACTTATTCTGGGCTTTTCCTTTAAAAGCAGTTAATAGCAACTATGTCAGTACTTAAATGTTGGGCTGCCTCGAGATATCTTCGCCATATCAACTAGTCCGTCATCTTTGAATTCAGCTTTCCACAAAGTTTGAGGGCATGGACAATATGGAGATAAGTTCATTGCTTCGTCGTCACATGATTGGCCTCTAGCCTAACTGACATCAGAGTCTTTGTTTTCACGTGATACCTCGTGAGCAGATTCCTAACCTCTCTCTGGGCCTCTGAAATTCCCAGCGGGATCCTTTCCAAACTTTTTCAAATCCAGCCCAACAACCAGTTGCAAAAGTCTTAGGACCATGTGGTCAGGTGACCACAACCACAGCCCCACTTCTCAAGAACCAGTTACCTTTATTGGCTAGACTTTGCTTCACCATGACAAACCACCTCAGATAAACAATTTAAAATGAAGATTTATTTGGGATTATAGCTTCTGAAATGTCAGCTCACGATCTTTATTCCATTAATTTGGGGTCTGCAGTGAGCTCTAACGTTATGGTTGCAGAAACACGTGGTGAAAGATATTCATGGGACAGTAAGTAAGAAGAGCCAGTACCTGTGTCCATGGTCAACTTTCATTTGTCAGTCTTTGTTCTTTCTGTGCCCACAGCCCATGGGATGGTATCACTCACATTCAGGAAACTTTTTGCCCCCAAGTAGTTCTTCCTTTCTGGAAGCACTTACAGACAGATCTGCACTGTGAGGTTTCTAGCTTTAGAGAAAAATGATTTCTTTTCTCATGCAAACTTGCAGCCTTCTAATGCACACGAAAGCTGAATCTGGGATCTCCATTGGCTTCTACTGCATACTACTGTCTGCTCATGTAAGCAAGCTAAGTCTCCATGGAAATGACAGAGAGTGAAACATAGCTCCTACCTTTTAACACACCACGTAAGACTCAAACCCAGGAGATGCACAAGTGATGATAAATACCCTTCAAAGATGGTGGTTTCTAAGTACTGAACCAACACACCTGACAAATATCAACTTACCAAAATGGGAAGGGTAAATAATTTCAAGTTATAGTAAGATTATAGGCACCACATCTATTTCATGAAAACAATATATAGTATTCTTTGAGTCTCTCCTATGCAAGAGACAGTGCCAAACCTCTTGTATGGATTATGTAATAAGCCTCACTTATGAAACTTAGTGAGGTGATTATTATCCCAATGTATTAGGTGCAATGTGAAATGTTCCCCACAGACTGGTGTATTTAAACACTTGATCCTCAGTTGGCAGACTGGGAAAACTATGGAGCCTTTATGAAGAACCTTGTTGGAAGAACTACATGGTAATGGAACAGATCTCGAATACTGATACTGATAATCTAGTCCTAGACCTCTCTCTCTCTCTCTCTCTCTCTCTCTCTCTCTCTCTCTCTCTCTCTCTCTCCTTGTTACTATGCTTCTCTGCCTGCCACCGTGTATTCCCTGACATGATGAACTCCATCTCCTGAACTGTAAGACAAATAATAAACTCTCTCTCCCTTGAGTTGCTTGGATCAGAATATTTTACCAACTGAAACGCTCAATATTACCGAAGAGTTTACTGAGAATTAGTAACTATACAAGATACTCAGTCATCAAAGGGAAAAATGAGCTCTTACCATGCCCAGTCCAGCTCCATAACCTTTGTTTTAAATCTCATTTCCTGTTGAATATGTAGTCTCATAGTACATGTTCCATTTCTTTTTTGTACCCTCTAAGGTGACTTTGAATTGCCATTTAGCTATAAAAAATATATAAAATATTTGACATGACAAATTTCTGGGCATGTGATTTATGTCAGGCCTGTAAAACAAGTGATGTTTAGATTTGGGGAGTCAAGGGGTACACATGGATAAAAGACAAAGAAGAAATATCCCAGGTTATGGTTCTGTAGCACAGATGACAATTAGCATTCTGGGAATCACCTGTGCACTAATTAATCATGGATGTCACTGATCGCTTTAGGACACACGGATAAGAAACTGCTTTTAATATCCAATTTCATATTAAGGACAGTCCTTTTCATGATCCTCCTGGAAAAGATAGGTATTATAACAGCTTTGTAATAGTATCAATTAATAATCTCACGTAGAAGTATTCTAAGACTGGAAACTCTGAATGCCGACTTTAAAAAGGTGTTTCAGGGCACCTGCCCCTCAGTCACTCCATGTCTGGGATCCATGAGTTCTTTCCCAGCTCCGTGTCCCTCATAGATTCCATGTCCGGAGTCCATGAGTTCCATCCTTTCTCTTCTCAAATAAACTCTGCCTTAACCCTCAAAAAAAAAAGTATCTCTGAATTGATCAGTCGCTTTCAAAAGACCCATCTAAAAAATAAAAGTTAGCATTCTCTCATAACAGTTCACTTTTGTATAATGATATCAAGATGAATCACTAGAAAATGCCATTTTTGTAACATCGAGCACGCACCCGTGCTGATTCATCCACAGATTTTCCTGCCAGATGCCCCACTGGCAAAACCCCCAAGCCTTCCCTCTGTGACTTCTCCGCTCCAGCCATCCAAGGAAATTCCTTCCTTTCCTCTCTCCTGATCTGCTGGTGGCAAATAGAATCTGTCTAAGGAATAAAGAAATCTCACAGAATGAATAAACTAGGCTGTTCTGCAGAATACAAGGAAAGGTCTGCAAAGCGTCAGAGTTTGAACCTGGGCAAGGCATGTCTTCAGTGGGGTGGGGGACAATGAGTGAAGATTAAGGGCACTGGAAAAGAAGAAATAAGGGAGCCATCTTCTATTGTATTCGTTTCAAGTATTTTGTTCTAGCTGGCTTTACTGCAGAACTCAGAGCTATCTTGTGTCTTACAGTTGAGCAGATAAATGGTACAGAGGGTATGTTTGAGTTTCCTTTGTTTGTTTTTAAATAGGAAATATTTTTGTTTTAGTCTTAGATTCTTCAAAATCAGTTCACATTTCAGGGACACAATACTGTTTCAGGCTTTGCCTTAAGGCAGCAAAAGATAGAATTGATCAGGGCTTGGAGAAAAGAAAAAAAAACTAACTTCATTGAGAAATTACTACATGTGTAATTGATCACTTACGGGCACTTATTCAATCCTTCAAAGCAACTTTCAAGTCAATATTATCTCTATTTCATATTTATGGAAACTGGTTCAAGGAAGGTTAAGTGACCACTGGAATTCAGGTATGGGCGTTTCTGTCTTGCCCCACCATAGAGAGGCTGGTTTAGCTGGTGTGGTGGTCAATCTTTAAAGTCAACTGGGCTAGATTAAGAATCATCTAAGAAACACAACTCTGGGTACTTTTCAGGAAAGGTTGAACTAGAGAATAGCCTGAAGTCAGGACCACCTCCCCAAGGGTCTGAATGAAAAAGAGAAAGTAAACTGGGTAGCAGCATCCCTTTCTCTTTGCTTGCCGATTGTGAGTGATGCAATTGGCCCCCTTACACTCATCCCCACAGATCATAAGACTAAATAAACTTTCTTCTTTAAGTTGCTTTCACCAGATATGTTGACACAGCAAGAAGAGTAACTAACCCAGCCAGAAGAGTGAGAAAGTCACAAGAGACATCAGTTCATTAGCGAATAACCAAATGAATGGAGTATGTTTAATATGCTTGCAGCAACCACTGAGAGTCAATTACAACCTGGCAAAGGCTGGGCAAGTGGGCAGAGCCTTGGAAATCACAGAGCAAAGCAAGAAGGAGGTAGAAGCAATTTAGGATGATTCCCGAAGTCACTCTTGGTCCTCCACAGGGATACGCAGTGCCCTCTCACACACACACCCATACTATCCTACAATCTGGGGAAACACCATGAGATTCAGAGCCTACAGGCAGAATAAAACTGAATGGAGGCACCAGCAATATGGCTCGGTGAGTAAATGTGTTTACATACAAACACATAGACCTAGCCTCATATGGTGGAAGGAGAGAACCCAATTCTAAAAGTTGTTTTCTGACATGCAAAATGTTGCATTCTCTCTCTCAATAAATAAAAATTCATTAGAAATTTCATAAAAGGCCTGTTGATTTTTAAGTTTTAAATAGACTCCATATTTAATTTTGCATAGAAAATTATATTTGGTGTCTTGCTCTTTTTGTCATTTAATAAAGAGGCTGTTTTTCAAAGAAGAATTTATAAACAAGGGAGAAAAATGGTAATCTCTTAATTAATAACCCTCGTGAGCTGGTCAGACCATAGCTCACAGCTACAGGAGTACCTAAGAACAGTTGTCAACAAGCCCTAATTATAGGAAACAAGAACAACCAGCAAAAATAAAGGTGCTGAAAAGCAATAGACTTAAAGACAGAAATTTAAGAAACAGCAGTGCTGTTCAGTCAAAGATGGTCACTGTTTGCATCAATCTCTTTATCTTTACATTCTTCTCATAGAGTGTTGGGTTCCTGACCATTCTTGGTTTCCATTTCCTTGCATCTTGGGGGCTCCATGACTACTAGATCCATGGAAGGCAGAGGAAATGACTCTGACTGCTTCAGGAGAGAGGCTTTATGAAGATTGACACTTCTTTGTTGGAAGTCAGCCAACCATGCCATGAGTAGCCAAGGAGCCCCACAGACATGTTTAGAAGAAAGATAAGGAGGAACCCCCCACCCCACGCCCACCACCACAAACCCAGCTGAACTCCTAAATGACAACCCACATCAAATATGTGAGCAGACATCTTGGAAATGGATCTTCAGTCACCTGGGAGATGTGTGAGCTACAAGGACTGCTTTTTCACAGCACTAAATATCAGTGAGGATCATAGCACATCCAGGACAACTAAAGCACACTTCATTGCTTCCCTTAGCATTTAGTAAGATTGGGAAGTGCACAGATATTTCATCATGTCTTTGTTGACCATGTCTCCCACTGGCGCAAATGGTATTAGAGGCAAGAGCTGCATCAGGACCTTTCTCCGCTCTACACCCAGTGCTAAGTACCCAGCTCACCTAGTGCTAAGTACCCAGCTCACCTAGTGCTAAGTACCCAGCTGCCCAAACATTTCTGAGCTGAATAACTGAATGACAGCATCATCCTGTTTCCCATATCTCTTCCTCCATCCTAATTTAAGGACCAAAGTCATGAAATTAAATAATGCTGAATAATCTTCCCATACCTTGAAGTTCTTTCTTTCTTTCTTTCTTTCTTTCTTTCTTTCTTTCTTTTTCTTTCTTTCTTTCTTTCTTTCTTCCTTCCTTCCTTCCTTCCTTCCTTCCTTCCTTTCTTTTTTTGACATGTGATGTGTAGATGTAGGTGTGTACACATGGGTGGGTGGGTGTGTATGTGTGTGTGTGTGTGTGTGTGAGAGAGAGAGAGAGAGAGAGTACTTGAATATGTGTGTCTGTAGAAGCCCAAAGGTCACTTTGGGAATCATCATGAATTGCTCTACCTCCTTTTGGCTTCTACTCTAGAGTTTCCTAGGCTCCATCTTCCAGGGACAGAAGTGGAATTTTTTACATGGAATCTGGGATCAAAACTCAGGTTCTTTTGCTTTTGAGGCAAAGGCTCAATGAATTCCTGAGCCATCTCTCCAGCCCTACCTTGAGTTCAATGGAACAGAAGACTGAGAGCTATAAGCTCCTTCTCATAGAGACTTAGCACTAGCTATTCTTCTACTCTAGTAGCATTTTCATGGATCTTCCCATACTTACCTCTCATTCACCCTTCAAATCTCAGCTTTTCAGAGAT
This sequence comes from Typhlomys cinereus, assembly GCA_023101885.1. Taxonomy (NCBI): domain Eukaryota; kingdom Metazoa; phylum Chordata; class Mammalia; order Rodentia; family Platacanthomyidae; genus Typhlomys; species Typhlomys cinereus. Next base: position 53,077 of record JALPQD010000671.1, read on the forward strand.
ACTGCTTCTGATCACCATGCATAAGTACATTATCTCCAACCACCCCTAATGGTTAGACTCCCCTCTAGCATGCCGTTCTATTTCATTGTCTGGAAGAATGGTTCTTCACAGGATGATCTTATTTGTGTATTATGATACAACTCCCACTGGACCCTAAGTTAACTAGAAACAGGGACCTTGAGCGTCTTGATTTTGGCTAGGAAAGTGTTGCAGTTGCCTGCATGGTTGCTAATAAATGACCATCAAACGGCTTAAGGGAACAAGGGTTTATTCTCTCTTAGATTCCTGGTTACAGTTCTCAGTCCAGCTTGACGGGAGAGCACGAACCAACACTAGGGCCGAGGAAACTGGCCACACCACCACCACCTAACAGCTGAAAGATGGACAATCTTTACTTGCCAGACCAGCATGTCTGCCCAATGAACAAAAGGATGCCAACTCTCTCAACCAGCTCTCCATGATTTATTCCAGGGCCTGATCCCACCCACCATGGGCTGGGTCTTCCCCATCAGCTAGACAATCTCCTTCAGATTCACTCCAGGCTCAACTCAACTACTACTTCTACACAAATGTGCCCAGAGCTCAAACCTGCAACAGTCAAGTTAACACCTGTGCTTAACTATGAAAGAAAATATCTGGTGCTTAGTTAGTTTTCTGTAAGTAGCTGGTAGCTTCTCGCAACCCTCAGGCATGTTGAAAAATTCTTACTAATTGGGCTTCTCAGCACTGTGCCCATTGCACTTGGTGAGATCAGATGAAGACCTGCTGAAAATATGATTGACATCTGTCAATTCAGCCTGAGATCAAAGAAGCTCCTTTAGGTACCTGGTGAACAAGGGAGTTGACACCATCCCTTCAGTTCCAACCTCTGAGGGCCTTCTCTGGGAGCTCCGCCCAGTCGTGGCTTCCCTCTTTCTCCTGGCTGGGGCTCCTCAGTGTCACTCCTCACCTACGGTCACTGCAAGAGACCCCAAAGACGATCTGGAGGCAGCTCAGGAATTGCCCCAGGGCTCTGCCTGAACTTACCTGCCTCCGCAATCATCTCAACACATTGCTGTCTGGCTGGCTTTGGAGCCCTATGTCCTGCTGCAGCTTCTCAACCTCTATAAATAGTAACTCTGTTACATGACCTGGCTTTTTTTTGAGCTTGATATCACCCCTAGACATTACCTCCCAGCCTTCCGTTCTCCCAAATAGCACCCTTGAACACTCCACCCAAGTCCACGCTTCAAAGCCCGATCTACCATTGCACTAGTTACTCTTCTCATTGTCATGACCTGAAAAGATGCAGCTTAAGGGAGAAGGGTTGATATGGCTGGCAGTTCTAAAAGTTACCATCCATCATGCATAGCGTCAGGAGCATGACACATGTGGTCATGAGAGAGAGAACAATTCTCATTAGGTAGTTAGAATAGGAACTTTAGCTCGACTAGCTTTTTCTCTGGACAGTCTTAGAATAGAGCGGCCAGGCTGGAAGGTCCTTGAAGTCATCCCCCTCCCCCTGCTGGGGTTATTCTAGATGGACATGTCCTGCCGGCAAGCAGGAATGGGCTCCAATTCCCCACGGAGAAAAGGTCTCCAACTGCTTCCCAACCCTCTGTTTATATGGAGGTGAGTTCCTCAAATCCAGGTAAGTTAAGATCCTCAAAAGAAACATCTGACCACTAGTATAATGGGCCATTCACAGAGAAGACCAAAAGCCGCATCAAATTTAAAGAAACTAAAACTAACCAATAAGGAAAAGTCACTTTTCCTGGGTCTACTAACTCCATAAACACTCCCGACCCTTGCCAGCCATGAGCCAGCTCCCTTGTTTCTCTCATGAACTCCATGACTTTCTTTCTTTTTCTCTCCTGAAAATCTTGCCTAACCTCTGTCCACATGTTCCAGTGTCATTCTTTGAGCCTGGGAACAAAGAACCTGGGAAGGGATCCCTGCAGCAGTCACAGGACATGCACAGCAGGAAGCACGGAGAGATGGTGTTCAACTCACTTTCTCCTTTTGTTCAGGCTAGATCCCATGGGATCAGTCACCCACATTAAGGTGTACCTTCCTGCCTCGGCTAACCGGGTCTAGAAAATCCCTGACAGACAAGTCCAGAGGTTTGTTTTCCATCAAGTTGATAATCAAGATTAATCATCACGGAGACCTTTTCTCCATGAGGAATTGGAGCCCATTCCTGCTTGCTGGCAGGACGCGTACATCTAGAATAACCCCAGCAGGGAGGGGGGGGATGTCTGGGAGTTGAGAAAAAATAGTACTCTGTGCGTGTGCTGTGTGTGTATGATGTGTGTGTGCTGCGTATGTGTGTGCATGTGTGTGGCATGTGTGTGCTATGTATGTGTGTGCATGTGTGTGTGCTGTGTATGTGTATGTTGTGTGTGTTGTGTATGTGTGTGATATGTGTGTTGTATGTGTGTGCTGTGTTGTATGTGCGATGTGTGTGTTGTATATGTGTGTGATGTGTATGATGGTGTGTGTGCTGTGTATGTGTGTGATGTGTATGTGTGTGATGTGTATATGTGTGATGTGTATGTGCATGATGTGTGTGTGATGTGTATGTGTGTGTTGTGCATGTGTGTGATGTGTATGTGAATGATGTGTGTGTGCTGCATGTGTGTGTGATGTGTATCTGTATAATATGTATGTGTGTGTGTGCATGTGTGCTGTGTATGTGTATGATGTGTATGGTGTATGTGTGTAATATGTATGTGAATGATGTGTGTGTGCTGCATATATGTGTGTGATGCATATGTGTATATGTATGTGTGTGATGTGTATGGTGTGTGTGTGTGTGTTGTTTGTGTGATGTGTATGTAAATGATGTATGTACGTGTGGCGTGTGTGTGTGTGATGCATATGTGTGTGTGTGTGCTGGTATGCGTGTGATGTGTATGGTGTGTGTGTGTGTATGTGTGTGTGCTATGTATGTGTATGATGTGTGTGTGTCAGGTGTGTGTCCTGGCCTAAGTATAAACCTGCACATTCGTTCTTGGTGAAACCTGCCTTGTTAGCTTTCACTTACTGGTCTAGTATTTGCAGGTGGCAAGTCTCTAGACATCTTACTGCACACCAGGCCTGCGATGGTTGCTCTTCATTGCCAGCCTGACGGATCTGCAGTCATGGAACAGACACAGCCCTGTACTGAATAAGAGGGAGAGAAAGAGACAGGCAGGGGAACGCCAGCCTTCCTTCTCCGCTTCTGAGCACTGGGACCACCTCCCGCCACAGCCTCCCTCCATCCCTGCGGCTCTGCCTGCCCCTCCCATGGACCCCACGCCATTAGCCAAAATAAACCCTCCCCACTTACACTGCTCCTGAACAGTCCCCATCCCTGGCACACAGAGGAGCTCAGACACTTCCTTGCTGAATGTGGACTGGTGGCCACCGCCAGCGCTAAAGCTGAGGGTGGTGTGTCTTGATGCCATCTAGGCTAGAGACAGGTCCCTAGCTGTGCCTGATGCAACCGCCACCCACCCTAATGGACTCTCTGCTCTGAGACGGAGCCACCAAAGGCCCAGCAGAATCCCCCGGCCTGTCGAGGAAGTGTTCCTTGATGACAGAGTGATTGCATCCCCATGTAGCCGAACTTCCAAGCACTAATCACGAGGTACCCGAGGCACGGGGTGTCTTTCAACAGAACCAGAACATGAGACAGATCCATCCAAGTCCAGAGTCTAGACCCGCAGTGCAGCGGGTGTGGGGAAGCCACCCAGGGGTGTTAGTGAGAACCCCTTTTGAGAACTACCTAGGCTACTGAAGGAAAGAGAAGACCGGCTCTAGGGATGGCAGGAAGGTGCTTGCAGTGCAGCTCTCTGTGCTGCCCACAGACTCACGTCTCTATGTCTGAAACTTATGCCAAAGAGCTGATAGGGTCAGGTCAAAGCAAGCTGTTCATGTCGAAATGTCATGAGGTCTGTATTTACTGCAGAACTTTGTTCTCTAGGGGATGAGCATTTATTAATGACAGATACATGTTCTTCTTCTCCTCCTCCTCCTTCTCTTCCTCCTCCTCCTCCTCCTCTTCCTCCTCCTCCTCTCTCTCTCTCTCTCTCTCTCTCTCTCTCTCTCTCTCTCTCTGTTTGTGTACAAGGGGACACTTGAGTGTGTGGGCCTGTGGAAACCCAAGGATGACATCAGGAATCATCCTGGATTGTTTTACCTCCCTGTTGCTTTACTCTGGAGTTTTCCAGGCTCTCCCTTCCAGGGCCAGAATTAGAGTCTACCATTATTCCTTTTTTCTTTCTTTATTTCTTTCTTTCTTTCTTTTTTTTTTTTGTTAACCTAGTTATACAAGCTCAGTGGGTATGTACCCTCACCCTGCTCCTTTCCCTTTCCTCTCCTCCGTCCTTTCTCCCATCTGCTCCCCCATCCTGTTCTCTCTCCTCCCATCTCTCCCTCTCTCCCCTCTTTCCTCTCTTGATGTCTCCCACCTGCTCCCTCCCACCCTCCAGAACTTCAGCTTATATGGGACCCTGAATTGCCCTCTGAGTCATCTACTTTAGTGAGAGTTCAGTACTCTGTGGCATGCCTCGGAGCCCCTTCTTGGGCTGCCCACTAATGTAGGAACTCCATTATATCCATCTAACCCCTTGCCTCTAAGGATCCTACTGCCTGAAGCTTTCTCCCTTGAGATCCACACTAGTCTATGGGGGCTTGTTGACATATCAACTGTTGTGCAGGTCAGGCAAGGTCCAATACTTGGCATCAAGATTTGGCTGCCCCAGCCCAGTCTTGAGTGGAATATCTTGTCCATCAGTGGCCCTCCCCATCTTCAGGCTCTTACTCTCTTGCCGCCTCCTCTTCCACAAGGTTCCCTGAGCTTTAAGATGGGGAGAGAGTTGGCTGTTCTGGTTCTGGGCAAACACTGTAGGGTTCTCGGTATTCTGAATTATGGTTGGTTGTTGCTTTCAGTTTTGCAGTTCGTGCACTGTACTTGGCTGCATCCAGTTTGAGTGTTGAGATCTTCTCCTAACCAAAGATAAAAAGACTGTTTAAAAAAAGGTCTTAATGTAAGAAGATACTTCGCTCATTATACTTTCTTCTATTTCTATCCATTTACTGGCAAATTTGATTTATTTGATGGCTGAGTAGTATTCCATTGTATAAATGTACCACATCTCATTATCCGTTTGTCAATTGTTGGGCATTTGGGTTGATTCCATGACTTCGCTGTTGTAAATGGTGCTGCAATGAACATGGATGTACTCCTGTTACTGTAGTGAAATGATATATTTGAAGGCATTATTCCCAGTAGTGATATAGCAAGATCAAATGGCATTTCAATCCTTAACTTTTTTAGAAATTGCCACACTGATCTCCAGAGTGGTTGAACAAGCTTGCATTCCTACCATCACTTCTCTCCACATCCCCTCCAGTATTTGGTGTTTTATGTACTTTGGATTTTCCTCAACTTGATCAGGGTGAGATGATATCTCAGGGTAATTTTGACTTGTATTTCTCTGATGGCTAGGGAGATGGAACATTGTTTTAAAGTATTTCAATTTTGTCCCTGGAAAAGTTTCTTTTAAGTTCTGCAGCCCATTTTTTAATTGGGCTATTTATCTCATTGGTATTTAATTTTTTTTTTTTGGAAGACATAAAATCTAGCTTTATTTAAGAGTGTTCTCAGCAAAAGAGCAAAAACTACTTTCTTAAATATTGACCCTTAAATCTCCATATTTTTTAATGCTGTGCGACAAAAGAATAACTATGCTAAAAGAACTGGTGAAAACCAAGTGCAGCGGCTGACTTAAGGCAAGCACACGTGTGATTATTTGGAGTCATCAGCTGAACTGGCTGGGTTTTCACAGATCATCATATTTACTTGAAAGAATGACTAATGTTATTCAGACAGGGTATTTGGCAGACATTTTCTTGTAGGAGAACTAAGTAAGCCTGCCACTTCAAGGAAAACAATGGTATTTTTGCCAATGATAAAATTTAAGTGTAAAGGCAGAAATTAGAGTTTGAAAAGCTTGCATCCACCACTGTGAACATGAGAGCTAGATCAATAATTACTTTTTCCAATGAGGCAGGTGGCAATATTAGTCAATGCAATTTTGTGATGCTGTAGAGTAAAGCACATCCACATAAGGCACTGTGCATAAGTCAGGCCACCAATGTTTCCATATGGCCAGTATATGTTATCAAAAGGTCAGGTCAGTGGGACTCAGTGGAGCCAAGCAAAAAGAGTTCACTGATATGGGTCATATTCCACACTACATTCAACTTGGGAAAAAATACCCACTGGTCAGACTGATCAGAAAAGCGCATCAAGCTCTCTCTCTTTCCTGCTGTGAGCCTTTGTTTTTGTAATGGTTACTCTTAACTATTGTGGTGAGAGAGCACCCAAAGTCAAATAACTTACAGGAGAAAGGAAGATTTATTCGACTTACAGTTCCAGAGGGCGATAAAACAGTTTTGCGGCAGAAACAGCATGGCTGGCTGGCTGAAGCTGGCAGGCAGGCTAAGTCACAGAAGGCATCCACATGGCTGGAGCATTCCCAGAGAATCTCTCTTCTCCTCTGTTCTGTAGTTCCTTTTATATGGTCCACTACTGGGCGGTTCCTATGAGATCTGTGGAGGTTCTGATGGGATCTAGGGTTGCTCTTGTATTATCCAGATAATCTCTTCAGGTGGTCTCAGCTGATCTTAGTTAATATCAGGTGTGTCAAGTTGACACCAGGAATTAACTATCACAGTTTTCTTTTTCATGTACTTCAGCCAAAGCAGCTTTGCACAACTGAATGGAGATTCGAGAATCCAGCTGTCTCATCTCAAGGCAGACATCAGAGAAATTTGCAGAAATGTAAAATAATATCACTGTTCTTGGTACAAGTTTGTTTAGGAATATATAGCTATTTCATACAAATATTTATATTTTCATGTAATGGGTTTTATATTTTAATTTCAGATAAATAATAAACATCCTAGCTTCTTCTGAATGGCATTAACATGAATAGCTATAACTCACAAAAACAAGAGCTCTTTGGAGGCCTCACTGAGAAGTTGCTGCTGCTGCTTCTGGTGATTTATCTCAGTGGATTTTGTATGTTTTTACTGAGATAAAATTTGCATAGCATGAAATGAATCACTTTAAAGTGTATAATCAGTGGCATTAAATGTACTAAAAATGTTGTGTAACCGTCACCTCTATCTCAGTCCAGAACACTTTCTTCACCCCCAAACAGTCACTTTCTTTTTTGGGCCCCCCCCAAACCACTGGCAACCACCAATCTGGTTTCCATATCTGTGAATTTATCCTCATTAAGTTTTAAGAGAACAAAGGTTCTGGGACCAGAAAGTTTGAGAACCACTGATTTGGTAGTTGATTCTCGGCTCTATTTTTATTAGCCATGTCTTAGTAGAGTTGCTTAACTTCCAGGAATCACATGTTCTTAAACCCCTGACTGAAGATAATAATAATATCATATTCCCAAATCAATTGTGAGGATTAAATGGAAACATGTCTGGCAGAGAGTACTTACTCAATAAATGGGAGTTCTTATCCCCAAGACTGGATTAAGTCCCCTAGGAAGAAGGAACCATTCCATTCCTCTGTCCTGTTTCTAGACATCTCTGGCCACATTTGGAGAACAAGAGCCAGCTTTTCTCACATAACCAGAGGATCTGGTGAGTAAACAGCCTTGCTCTTCCTCTTATCTATAAAATGGGGCCAATTATAATGCCAATCTCATGGGGGCATTTGTGAGAATCAGCACGGTAGCAAGTGTTTATATCCTCGGCAGGCAGGATAAACTCTGTGTCAGGCAAGGGTTGGAGGGATGGCAATGGTAACTATATATCTGGTGAAAGAATGCTGACACTGTTTCTAGATTCTTCTTTCCTGAGGGCAGATCAAGAAGCACCCATAAGATTGGACTGGTGGTACTGTTCCACAAGCCCCTCTTTCTGGGAGATAGAAAGACCAATCACATCACAGTTTACCCAGTGCCCTGTGTGTCTTCTTCATTTTTATTCATCTACTCTGCACAGACTGCTTGTGCTGAGAGAAGCAAGGAAGGGTGTACCAGGCTTTCCTTCTGACATTCTGTCTCTTGCTTGACACAGGAAGCCCAAGTTGACCTGTTCCTGTAAAGGAAGGCTAGTGTATCTTCCACAGGGATGCCTTAGAGGTCAGTTGACAAGCGACTTTGACACTCAGGCTTCCATTTTTGTCCCCAGGATGCTGCAGAATGCTGAATAGGTCATTCCTCTTTGTGATTGTTAATCCTGGGTGTCAACTTCACACACCTGGCATTAACTAAGATCAGCAGAGACCACCTGAAGAGATTATCTGGATAATACAAAGATCAGCCCCAGATCTAATGGGAACCTCCCAGTAGTGGACCAGAGAAAAAGAACCACAAAACAAAGACTGGGAAGAAGAGAGATTCTCCAGGAATACCCAGCCACATGGATGTCTGCCATGACTTATCCTGCCTATAGTTTCAGCCACTAGCCATGTTGCTTCCACCGTGAAAGTCTGTATCTCCCCTCTGGAACCCTAAAGTGAATAAATTTCCTTTTCTTCCTTAAGTTATTTGACTTTGGGTGTTCTCTCACAGCAATAGTTAAAAGTAACCATTATACGCTTCTGTTCTTCTTTCAATACCACATGGACACAATGGTTTGCTCCAAAAATACCTCAGTGATATAGCTCCCTGAACTTCCCAAGGAATTTAGCCTTTCTTAATTTCCACCTGACACCCATGCCTTTCTGGGGAGGGAGAAATGGAAACGATGATTACAGTTGTTGCTCGGAATCCCAAAGGTCAGTTTCAAGGACATCTTAGGCTGCAAAGCAGACATGGCCACAAATCCATCTAGAGTGGTCACATTGGCACTGAATTATCTATTCCATTCAATGCAGAAAGTTCAACGTGAGCAGCAAATCTCATATCTGTAGAACCCAAGGCAGAGTAGTTTTGAATACTGTCAGGGTTTGAATGTGAGTTGTCCCCCACAGACTCATGTGTTGCATTCTTAGCTGTTGTTAATGTTTGGGAAGAGTGTGGCACCTTTAGGAGGCAGGGCCTTGCTGGAGGAAGACATGTTGCAGGGATCAGGCCTTGAGGTTAGATAGCCCCATCCGGTATTTAATTTTTTAAGTTCTTTGTACACTCTGGATATCAGACCTCTATCAAATGTGTGGTTGGTTAGTGATGATTTACTCCCATTCTGTAGGTTGTCTTTTTGCTCAGTTTACAGTTTGTTTAGCTGAACAGAAGCTCTTTAATTTCCCATGATCCCATTTGTTGAGTGTTGGTTCTAGTGCCTGTGCTATTGGCTTCTGTTTAGGAACTGTTGGCCTAGTCCAATCAGCTCAACGGAATTCCCTACTCTTTCTACTAAGGTTTTTATAGTCTCTGGTCTAATATTAAGGTCCTTGATCCATTTGGAGTTGATTTTTGTGCACAGTAACAATTATGGGTCCAGTTCTAATCTTCTGCATATGGATGTCCAGTTTTGCCAGCACCATTTATTGAAGATGCTGTTCTTTTTCCATTGATTTTTCTGAGCCCCGATGTCAAAAATCAGATGACTGTAAGTATGTGAGCTTATGTCTGGGTCTTCAACCTTTATCCATTGGTCTATGCGTCCATCTTGGAGCCAGTACCAGGCTGTTTTTATTACTATGGATTTGTAGTATAGATTAAGTTTTGGTATGGTGATACCTCCAGAAGTTTTTTTGTTACTCAGGATTGTTTTTGCTATCCTAAGCCTTTTATGTTTCCATATGAATTTTGAGATCGTTTGGTCAGTTTCTATAAAGAATTACTTTGGAATTTTGATTGGTATTGCATTGAATCTGTATATTGTTTTTGGTAGAATGATCATTCCTATGATGTTAATTCTATCCAAGAGCATGGAAGGTCTTTCCACCTTCTGGTGTTTTCTGTAGTCTTTTTCTTTAAGCCCTCCACCATATCTACCCAACATTTTTATGTGAAATCTGGGGATCTGAACTCAAGTCCTTTTGCTTGTAAAGCAAAGGTTTTAGTCCCTGAGTCACCTCTCCAGTCCCATGTTTCTCTTAATACAGATTTCAGTAGGCAAAAGAAAAGATGAGAACATTCCTCTACTTTTTAGGGATTTAAGGAGAAGGACAGTTGATGACCAGCTTCATAAGAAGAACTGAAAGGAATTTTTAAAGCTGATTTAAGCAAAGAGTTTCTTGGGGAGAATCATGTGGAAAAAAATTAAAAAGAAGAGATCTGAAAATCCACAAGACACTGAACTCCAGGAAGTGGTATTGGGAGACACCATAGCCAGTGCTATTACAGGGTCCCCCTCACTACTGTGTCCTCCTATTCTTCCCTCTACTTTTAAGCCTCTTCTTAGCATTAAGACCTTCTTTTAAACAGTCTTTTTATCTTTGGTTAGGAGAAGATCTCAACACTCAAACTGGATGCAGCCAAATACAGTGCACGAACCGCAAAACTGAAAGCAACAACCAACCATAATTCAGAATACTGAGAACCCTACAGTGTTTGCCCAGAACCAGAACAGCCAAATCTCTCCCCATCCTAAAGCTCAGGGAACCTTGTGGAAGAGGAGGCGGCAAGAGGGTAAGAACCTGAAGATGGGGAGGATCATTGATGGACAAGATATTTCATTCAAGACTGGGCTGGGGCAGCTGGATCTTGTACATGTCCAGGTTCTTGTATTCAGGAGTCCAAGATTGAAACCAGAACACACGTAGAAGATTAAGGCAGAGTTTGTTTACTTAAAGAGAGAAAGAATGGAACTCCCGGATGTGAATCCATGAGGGACAAGAGAGCCCTGGAGAACTCCAGGCATGGAGTACCATGAAGGACAAGGAGCTGGAAAAGAATTCATAGACTCCAGACATGGAGTACAATGAGAGCAGACACCAAGGATGGCTGCCAGCTCAGTATTAGGCCTAAGCAGATGGGGGGAAGGGGCTCCTTATTGGTTAGCTCCAGTTCTGCAAACCTATTAGAGCTTTTGGCCCTTCATTTCATTGGGCTGTTCACGTTGGAGCCCGACCCAGTTGATCTTGTGCCTGACCTCTAGTAAGGCTTATCTGTAATGGAGAACTCATCTCCATATCTTTTCCTGATTGAGGAAGGGTGTGTTCCTTCAGGAGAATCCCAGCAGTGGGGAATGATCTTCAAAGACCTTCAGAGCTCGTCCCAGCATGGCTGCTCTAAAACTGCCCAAGCGTTGGGATGGAAACTCGAGGCTTCATGCGCCCACCCTGTGGGAACCCAGTACTCAAGATCAATTGACATTTCTTCTTTTCAGTGCTGGGGATTGAACCTAAGTCCTCCAGCTTGGAAGTCAGACACTTTACCACTGAGCTACTAGCCTCACTTCTAACTTGCGTTTTAAAATAGTGATCTGGCACCTTCCAGGGTGAATCTGAGGGTGTAAATCCAAACAAAAGAAACCTGAGAGAGAAATTACAGTGACCTAACTAAGCCCTGAAGGCAGAGACCAGAGAGGAGATAACTGGGGTGGTAGGACAGGCTTTGCTGACTGGACTCAGTGCGTCCTGTCTGGATCATAGGACCAGGTGAATAAGTTGTCAGTCAGGTGAATGCACTGCCCTAAGTTAACCATGGAAGAATGTATCAGAGCAGCTGCAGTCTCGGGACATAGGAGGAATGGGGGGGGACCATGACTGTGAGCCTTCACGAAAGAATGCCCTGATTCTTGCGGTAATAACACGACTTATTAGAGACGCTCTGGTGTCTTGTAGCAGCTGTTATGACAGACTGCTTGCTGGTCGGGACTTCCTCAAATCTCTCAACCTGGAGAGTTGGGTGATAGTGTGTGTGTGTGTGTGTGTGTGTGTGTGTGTGTGTGTACCAGCAAGTGTTACTGAAGATGGAACTCTGAGCCTCACATATGTTGGGCAGCACTCCTAACTCTGATTTATATCTCCTTTTCCCATTCTATTCCTTTCTTTTCTTTCTTCCTTCTATCTCCCCCCCCCCATTAGGGCCTCACTGAATTACCCAGGCTGGCCTTGAATTCACTCTGTAGGTCAGATGTGCCTTAAACTCGAAACCTTCCTGCTAAGTCGCTTTGATTCCAGCTTGTGTCACCAGTCCTGTCTGGTGGCTGAGTTCTTAACTACGTGGCATGAATTCTTGACAGACATTCTCTCTTATCAACCAGAATGTGTGTGTTTGCTCTTCTGTGACTTCTGGAATATTGCTTTATGCTTTGCCCTACCCTCCAAATTCTAGGAAGTCGGGGCTCCTGTGGTCCTGCTCCCCAGACAGACCTCAGGCTCATTCTGATCCCCTGCCTAGGACTTTGAGTCCAGGAGGAATCTAGCTCAGGAGAATTGTCAGTCCAGAAGGACTATGCTAACTGTCGGTGCAGCAGGATTATTAGTCCAGGACAAACCTTACTCAAAAGGGCTATTCATCAGAAGCACTGCCAACTCGGAGTTCTAAATCCACGTTCCAGTTTTCCCGGGGTCTAACAGAGGAAATGGAAAGCTGAAGTCCCTAACTTAAACCTTCAGATCATTCTCCAAAGGCTGGGGATGAACTGCCCCAGGCTGACTCCAGGAGATCAGACACGCCCGGGGCGAGCGATGCAACCGCACCTCCAGGAGCGCTTCGCATCACTCTCTCCTCCAAGGAAAGGCTATAAAGTGAATTCACAGACCCCTAGCTGCCTCCCTACTTTCATTCTGTGACTTTTCCCCCTAATTCTGTCTGAGCAGAGACATTGAAATCATACCACGCTCTCCGCAGTAGTCGTACTTATTAACAATGAAACCCCTTGGACACTGTAGCTTTCTAGAAGGCAGAGTTGAGCAAATGGCTGAAGGGGGGCCAGAAATGAGTTGCAGGAGTCTAGGCCAACTGACTTGGAGGGGCTCCAGGTCTGTTTCCCTCCTTCAGACTTGTCCTAGGGGGCATTTCCATCTGGGGGCATTTCCATCTGGGGACACGGAGGTCTAGAATTCCTTCCTTTCCCTAGTTCCACAAAACTCTTATTGACCTGCGGGGCGCGAAGACATCTGTGAAGTCGGCATCTCCCTGACCTGTGCAGAGCATTCTATTGGGTGAAAAGGCTTCACTTTGCATGCATTACAGCTTGTTCTTTTCCAGGTCCGTGCAGCTCCACGGAGCTACAGGAAGTAGTTCCTCGTGAGAAACCCATGGGGAGAAGAGGCCTCGCTTTTCATATCAAATCTGCTCCCCTGGGACATCACCTCCACAGAGTCCTCTCTTCCCAACTCGACAAAACTTTGGGTAAGCAGCCAAGCATCCTTTCCCGGCTGTATCCATGGGGAAGAGAAGAAGTGTACTGAACGGCAGATTTTTTTGTGCTTTGCATGGAGAAAATCAGGCCTGCAAGAATGCAGGAAAATTCCTGTACACAAGCCAAACAATTGTTCCAAGAGTGTTGCTGAATAGTTCCAGTTCGCCTTGGATGAAAGAGATAATGAAACATCAACAGGCTTCGGAATCAAGGGAAAGGACCAGAAATGCTTGTTAAGCTCCCACCTGCAAGCGCTCCGGCCAGCAGCTGGCAGCCCCGATGGTGTCTGGCCAGTCTCAGAGATGGACAGCAGAAGGCCCACCCTAAGGAGGGGCTCGCTCACTCACACTGCTCCATCTTTGATTCTTATCTATTGTCTTTGGCATAAATGGGAGACATCCATGGGAATCAAGCTAACAGAGGCCTGGGGTTAAGTGTTTATAATCTTCTGTGAGCCACGGAGAAAGAAATACTGACTTGCACAAGGACAGTAAGCTCCCAATTTCCTTATTGTGTTAAAAACAAGCTCTCTAAGAAGAAAGAGGGAGAGAGAGGGAGAGAGACAGAAAGAAAGAAGGAAGGAAGGAAGGAAGAAAGAAAGAAAGAAAGAAAGAAAGAAAGAAAGAAAGAAAGAAAGAAAGAAAGAAAGAAAGAAAGAGAGAGAAAAGGAAGGGAGGGAAGGATAAAGGGAAGGAAGGATAAAGGGAGAGAAGAAAAGAAAAAGGTGAAAGAAAGTTTTTTATCCCCAAATGAGAGATTTCTTTTTTAGTCTGTCCAGATCAAAAGGGGAAATAATTCCAATTTGTTTATAGAAAATGTAGACATGCCCAGGGGTTACGATAAATTGAGATCTAGACTTCATATGGGATTTGGGACTGCACAGCTTATAGGAATGCCGGGCTGTGTGCTATGTCTTTAATACAATGTCCTTAGATCTCTCAAAGCCAGAATAATTGGAAATTGTGGGCAGGGGGAGATTAAGCTGTCTGATGAAGGCAAGGAAGAGATAGATACATTTTCACTGAAGTTGAAGAGGGCATAGGAAGTTGAAAAACATAACCAAAAATACACTTCTGTCTGCACAGAAAAATTTCAGAAGCAAATAACAAAACTTCATGTGAAATTAATTAACATATAAGATATGAACTGTATGCTTATGTCTGATCAGATAGGGTTTTTTCTATTTTTTTCTGTATCTAGAAAAAGAAAACAAAAGTATATATCCACAAAACACGATTATGCATTTTTATATGTTTTCTGAAGTCTAAGAGCTCATTGAGAAAGAAAAGAGGGAGTCTGTTATGATGCACATTGGATCACTAAAGATAAACTATTGGTAGAAGGTCAAATATATTGCTCCAGTGAGCTGTTTTCTTCTGCGTTTCCAGAAGTGGTAAGGAAATTATGTTCGACCCATTCCATACCTTTTGGAAGCCACTACAAAGATTGGACACGGTCTCTACATAGAGTGTAGCTACTGTCTCTCATCCTAATGTGGACCGCAGACTATTACACCCAGGACCTTGACCACACCCATCCGGTGAGCCTAGCAGGACCCCGCCTCTATCCCACATGGTTGTGTAACTTGCATGCGGATTAGTCCCAGGACTTTCTTAAACTTATCCTAAAGTCTCCAGGCATTTGTGATGGTGAGGAACGGACCAGAGCCAAGTTTCGTCTGACTTTAGGAATTCTTTCCACTTCGCATAGTTTGTTCCAAGTAGCAAGGCTAAGACAACCCTGTAGAGGGAAGTCAGAGGGTATCAGCTCTGGCTGCAAAAGGAATGAAAACAATTTTTAAAAAAATCTGATCGTGGGGCTGGAGAGATGGCTCAGGGGATAAGATCCTGCTTCAAAAGCAAACGATCTTGAGTTTGGATCCCAATTCCTTTTTAAAAATCTCTAGGCAGAGAAGGAGGCAGCCTGCACTTCTGACTCTGGTGAGCGGAGCCTGGGAAATCCCAGAGCAAAGCAAAAAGGAGGTAGATGCAATCCAGGGTGATTCCTGAAGTCACCCTTGGTCTTCCCCAAGAACACACAGTGCTCTCCCTCTCTCTCCTCTCCCCCCATGCCCGCATACACACACACACACACACACACACACACACACACATATATTTTAATTATTTTAATTTAATGATTTTAATGATTCTGATGGAAGTAGATGCCCCTTATTGTATTTCTTTGGCTTGTGCTGCCCTCCCAAAGCTCAACGGACTAGAAGTGGGAGCAGCAGATGTTAATCTTCTCATGTTTGAAGATCGGAAGTCCAGTCCAAGGTCAAAATGTCAAGGAGGATTAGTTTCTTCTAAGGCCTTTCCTCAGCTTGTACACAGCCAACTTCTCCCTCTGTACACGTCCGTGCCTATTCTTCTGAGTGTTAGGTCAGCGTGAGAAAGGATCAGGTGATTCTGACAGTGTGAAATGGTGATGGAAAGGTCCGTTAATAAAGAGAAGCCATCGCGAGGGAGAGACTTAAGAAATGGGAGCTTTATTAGAACTGAGGGTCTAGTGGCTAAGGGAACCGCAGTGACAGATCCGGAGGCAGACCTCAAAACCAGAGACCCAAAAAATCCCTACCAGAGACCCCACCCAATAAATCTGAGATAAAACAGATCTTCTCTGGAGACCCCGTCCAGAATGTTAATCTGATAACCGGTCAAACCCCAAATCCCTTCTCCCTGCACTCCACAGTTCAAAGCTTGCACCACTGACTCCAAGTCTGGAGGGGAAACTGCTGTCCTGAATGTACTTCAGTCTACGTGGATAAAGCCCGGGTTCCTGTTCTTTCTCCCTTCCCAGTCCCATCCTTCTTCTTTCTTCTTTCTTCTTCTTCCTCTCTTTTCCTACCAGCAGTGTAGCCTTAAGGCGGGAGGGTATTAAAACAGAGGAGAGCGCCTCAAGTCAGAGGACCGTCAAAGCCAAAAAGAGGGGTGGGTGGGAACCCTGAGAGGGAATATCCAGAGACAGCTGAGACCCTGGACCGGGAGACGAGAGGGAAGCTGGGCAGACAGCAATCTTTATTGAGTAGGGAAGTGGGGCAGTGAGTGGGGGTGGGGGGTAGGAGGTGTGGCCTGTCTCGGGAATCACCATATTGCAGCTAGAGTGGTGGAGGAAGCTCTACAAAGTGGGGACTGTGGGTAACCAGGAGGGCGCACATCACGTTGGATCCGGGCCCCACTCTCTGATCTCATTTCAGTTTAATTACCTCTCTAATGGCCTCTCTCTAAATACAGCAGCCAGTGCACTGGTTGGTGCTCTGCGTTAGGACGTCAGCGTGTGAAGCACAGGGTACACAGCTCAGCAGTTAAAGGTTCTAGAATTCCCACGGGACTAGTGCAAAGCGAGAGATTAAACCACCACATCGGCTCGGAAGCTGCCGCAGGAAAACCGCCTGAGCCCAGGGGTTGAAGGCCACCTGGACGGCAAAATGCAGACTCCAGCTCACAAAGGAGGAATTACAGGCCGGAGAACCTGAGGAACTGTGTGTGAATTCTTTAAAGCAATCCTGTCTGCTTTGCTGAAATAATTCACACATCTAAATTTACCTGTACAAGAGATGGGAAAATCCAAAAATTCTTTTCTTCCTCTTCCTCCTCTTCTTCTTCCTCCTCCTCCTCCTTTGTCCTCCTCTTCCTCTTCCTCCTCCTTCTTTGTCCTTTTCTTCCTCTTCTTCCTCCTCCTCTTTCTTCTTCCTCCTCCTTCCTCCTTCTCTTCCTTCTTCTCCCTCCCTCCTCCTCCTTTCTTCTTTCTTCTCTCTCTGTCTCTCTCTGTTTCTCTCTCTCTCAAGCTGTTAGAATTATTTTTAAGAATTTCAAAGCTAAGCAAGACTAAAAATCGCACCCCATTATTTCTCCAGGAGGAGGAGAAGGTACACATGTGATGGCCCGTGTGCATCAAGTAAAAGTCTTGATAAAATGGAATCCGGACAGAATAGTTCTACCTTGGCTTGATGGAGGAAACATTTGCTAAGAGAAAGGAAAAGACTAGGACTGAGCACCTGGTGGGCTTGAAGTCTTACTACACCCGTTCTCAAGGACTAGAAAATTGCACCCCAATAAATCAGCACATATTTGTCACTTTGGGGAACCTTACAGGAGAAATGACAATCCATTTTAGAGAGGTCTTCCCATACTTTTATTGCTAATTAAAAATGTGTAGTGTGGACTGGGGAGATGTTCAGTGAGTTAAACACTTATTGCACAAACTCGAGGACCTGATTTCACATTCCTAGAATCCATTTACTGACCAGATGCAGTCATGACAGCAACTGCCACCCCAGTACTCCTGCAGTGAGATGGGAGGCAGCCAGGCCAGTCCTCCAAAGCTCACGTACCACACTACTGTGGAGTATGCAGAGATGAGACCCAAGAGACCCTGTCCAACAAGGTAAATGCCAACCGACACATAAGGTCGTCCTCTGACCACCACAGACAGGTTGTGGCACATAGGTGCACACGCTCCCACACACAAACATGCACACCCATGTGCTCATACATGTACAATCAATAATAGAAATTGGTAAATCCTCAATAATTATGTTAGGAATTCAGAATGAAGGAGGCAATACTTGAATATCTAAGTACTCCTCAAAGATGACTAAAGGTATGAATCCTCAGATGAAGCAAACCTTTGACTCTTTTTTCTCACATTTTATTTTTTTCCTAATCATACAAGCTCAATAGGTACCCCCGTCCTCTCCCTCCCCCTCCCCAATCCAGTCGTCCCCCATTGCACTTTCCCCCCTTCCCTTTTCCTTTCACCCCCTCCCTCCCTCTCTCCCAGTGTCTTCCCTTTCCTCCCTCCCATCCATTGAATGTAGCATCCATTTATGTGAACGCCAAACCTCCCTCTGAATCCTCCACCCTAGTGAGGATTCAGGACTCAGTGGCACAGCCTGGAGCCTCCCCATTCGTATGGGAACTCTATTCTGACTGTTTGATCCCTTGCCTCTAAGGATCCAACCTCCTGGAGCCTTGTTCCCTGTTATCCATGCTAGACTTTGGGGGATTATTGACATGTCAGCCATTGTGCAGGTCAGACAAAGTCTAACCCTGGCTGCTGCAGCCCTAACTTGTGTGGAGTATTGTGAGACTACTGATTCATGGAGGCCCTAGCCCAGACTCCCCAATCCAGGAAGTCTGACTACAGACACGCCTGAACAAGGAACCATTCAGGCAGAGGGATGGACAACCAATGGGCAGAAGGATGGACAACCAATGGGAAGAAGGGATGAACAACCAATGGAAAGTGGCCATCTAACCCGGACACCCAGTAAGCAGCTAAATGATTGGTGGCTGCTCTCCCCCTCCCTCTGAGCAGAGGGGTGGCCACACCTGATTGGACCCCTGACCTTATATAAGCTCAAACACTTCCGGAGTAAAGCTGAGTCTGCAGCAAACTTGTCCTCTGCCTGCTGCTTCTCGTGCAGTAAACTTGTCCTCTGCCTGCTGCTTCTCGCCTGACTCGGTGGCCGGCTTCCCCATTCGCCTCCAGTCCATGAGGCCCTGGCGGTTTCCCTCTTCCCCCCAGCTGGCCTGGCGCGGATTCAGCAACACAGTATCTTGCATATTGTTGGTCCTTCCCATCTTTAGGCTCTTACAGTCTTGCTGCCCCCTCTTCTGCAAAGTTCCCTGACCTTTAGGATGGGAGAGAGATTTGGCTGGTCTGGTTCCAGGTGAATAATGTAAGGTCTTTGGTGTTCTGAATTGTGGGCAAACCTTTGACTTTTAAAAAGAATAAGTAAAATAAGCAGACCACAAGTAATGTCATTATAGAACCAGAAATACAAAATCTTAAAAGCAATTGGATTGCTGTTGTGGAGCTAAAGAATGCATGAGCTGAAAAGAAAATTGTATAATTAGATCAACAAATGATTTCTTTCTATAAGCCTATAGATCAGGAAAGAGTGGAATCATTTCTTCAAAGCACTAAAAGATAGGTAAATATTCCATACATACATGCTGACATGTATGTATGGAATAGGATTAGGAATACCTAAACTAATTCTCATTTGGTAGTGAAAGCAATAAACTAGAATTTCCAGACATCCTTTGAAAGGTTTTACTACTCACAACTCAAAAAAAGGATGTCTAAAGTGCACACATGAGGAAGGACTTTAAACTTCAAAAACACATAATTTTAAAATAATTGATATACAACATAATCTACAAACGTGTGTGTAAAGTAAGAACCAGGTATATAAATGCTGGAAAAAGAGTATGGAGTCAAAGGAAGTGATTTTAAAGCAATCTAAGATTTCTATATTTTACAGAGAATGGGAAATATATTGATGACTATATATTCAGTCCACTCAAATTATGGGTTTTTTAAACAATTTAAAATATCATCATTATTAATGCCAGAGAGGAGACAGGGAACTTCTTTCCTCAATGATTTGCCCACTCCTAAGTGATCCACACTCTAGCAAGTGCTCAGGCACCTGCTAGTCCAGGCATCCAGATGAAACCTAATGGGCCACACATGCAAAAAGATGCCATAGTAGAAGGAAGACTGGCTGGAAAGGAGGAAGTACGAAGCGGAACAAAAGGCAGGGTGAGAGAGGGTGGCAAGGGATGGAAATGACTAAAGTCACTGTATTCATGTGAGAAAAGGGATTAAAAAATATTTAATGAAGATCGAGTCACTATATTCAAAAACCATTCCTCCATGAAAGAAGGAGTTTTTAAAGAGTAGAAAAGATTGCAAGAAGAATCAGAGGAAAAGCAGACAGTCAGCACATGGTGAGACAACAGGGAAATTTTACATGTCGGTAATTTCTGTCCATGTAAACAGATCATCTCACAGCAATAAGAAGAATTCTCAAGTCCAGGTTTATAGAAACTGATTGTAGGACGAAACAAATAATATTTGAAGGAAAATCCAGGTTTGAAATATAAGATGTGGGGCATTCTATAGGAGCCTAACCTATTTCTGAAATGTTAAGAATATGAAAGAAGAAAACTAGAAAAGGGATCTAGTTAGTCTATAATTAGAGAAGAGATTCAAGACATGGGTCTTGTTTACAACCTGACTCAAATTACCAATCCTCAGAAAACTGCAGTAATGGGTAATGTGTTGGGTATTGCACAAGCCAAAGGGTTATGGTATTATCAGGTTGTGATGGTGGTATTCTGTTATAGAAGAAAATGTATTCTTTAGGAATGCACACATAAGGTAAGGTGATATGATGTTTAGGATGTATTTTTAAATACTTCTCCAATTCATCCAGTTAATAAACATTTTCGTGGTTACTGCATCTATTCCTGACTTTTGAAAACATTTCCTCTTGCCAAGGACATTTTTTAAAGATTTTAAGTCTGTCTACAAGCTGTTTTCAGAATATACCTCTCAAATAAATGACTCACAACAATTTCAAATAAGGTAATAGAAAATAATACAACATATTGATATGAACCAAGAGAAAATTTTAAAAAACTATATTCGTATCAGTCAGCTAGATCTCAAAGCAAAAATAAGAAATTCAGGGCAATGGATAAAATAACTAAAGAAATCATCAGGGAGAAAATTCCTGAACTCATAGGTGTAGTAATAATATTACTCCCAAAATACACAAAAGAAACTCAGTAGAAATATGAGAAAAATCATGTACAATGGGAAATTTTAACACACTGATATGGGTCAATGGTCATCCTTTATAGCAGTTAGTTTCAGGTGTCAGCTTGTCAATTGAGGCACACCTATGAGGAATTTTCTAGTTGAGACAAGATTGAAGGAGGCTCTCTAATTGCATAACGGATGTGGGCAGACCCAGCCCATAGCGGGTGAGTAAGACGGAGTGAGAACTGGCAGCAATTTGTCAGACTAGCAAGCTAGATGGCAGGCTGGGTCCCTACCCCTGTTGTTCCTATGCATGTGGTGTGTCCACTGCTCTGGGTTCCTGCCATCACCACAGACTCTAACCTGAAATTGTTAGCTGGAATAAAAATCCTTTGTTCCCCAAAACTGTTTCCATCATGTACTCATTACAGCAAGAGAATGTGAAACTAAAACACTTTCGGTGTGTGTGTGTGTGTGTGTGTGTGTGTGTGTGTGTGTGTGTGTGTTGTGCAGCCCAAGTTGGCCTCAAACACATAATCCTCCTGTCTCAGCCTCTCAACTGCTGAGATTATTGGAAAGGGCCTCCTCGATTGGCTAACAAGTATTCTTGTGTTTGTGTGTGTGCTCAAATGTTCATGTGATAGGAATCCACACAAGTGTGCAGATACGCATGGGTATGAAGTCAAGATGTTTTTCTGTGGGAATCCTCCATCTTTTTTTTTTTTTTTTTTTTGAGGCAGTGTCTCTCACCGACCTAGAACTCACCGTGCACTGGGATCCACCTGTCTCCATCTCCAGAGGTAGGATACCAGGCCTACCTCCACACCCAGCTTTTTTGTTTGTTTACTCATCCGTCTGTTACATGATTGTTGGGGAATCGAACTCGGGTCCTCATGCTTGCAAGGCAAGCACTTAACTGCCTAAGTTATCTCCCAACCTTGACAAGTATTCGTCTAAGAAAGAGAAGACATGCATGCGGAAGGCCGCGTGAGCAGGAGGCAGCAGCTGGAGTGTATGAGTCAGGTGTTCCCTGAGCCACCAGAAAGCAGAAGCGGCAGGAAAGGTGCCCTCCCTGGCACCCTCGGGGCAAGTGTGGCCCTGACGTCACACCTCCACCCTCCAGAACTGCACAGCAATAACGTCCTCTTAAGCCTCAAAAGTCACGAGAGTTTACATTACTGGAACCCTAGAAAACTAAGACACACTGCCATGGTCTGAAATGTGAGTTGTCCCCCACAGGTTCATGTGTGTGAGTCTTTAGTGGTTGGGAAGGTCATGATGCCTTTAAGAGGTGGAGCCTTGCTGGAGGAAGGCAGTCACAGGGGGTGGGCCTTTAGATTAATTAGTCCCACCCTACTTCTGGGAGAGCTCTGCTCTTGTAGTTGGCAGTTTTGCAGCTCTCGGCCTCCATGAGGACTTCCAGCTTCTACCAGCCTCTTCCACCATGAAGGACTGTATCTCTGCTCTGGAACCGTAAGCTGAATCAATCTCCCTTTTCTCCATTAAATTGCTTTGACTTTGAGTAACGTCTCATGGCAACAGAGAAAAGTAGCCAGTACACATACACCTGTCTCCATAGCTGGTGCATGAGGCCGGTGTTTCAGCAATCCATAAAAACACATCAGAGGCTTCAACAACATAATTAGCAATTTTCTATCTAATGGGCACGTCTGCAGCCCTGCACTCAACTATTGTTTAAAAATAGGCCGTTTCTTTTCTTCAATATGAATAGCCTGTGCAAAGTTGAGCAATACTGTAAGGGAATAATTTAAGTCAACACTGGAAAATCACCATCATTTCCATCTTTTAAAGGAGCAGGTGTATCGCCCAAGTGTGAGAAAAACTAGCTTCGAACTTTCTGACCCTTTACTGTATTTGAGACAGCTTGTCGTCTTTCTGCTTAGCAGAGAATATAGCTCCCTAATTAGCTGCAAATAAACAACTCTATCCAGACTCTTCCTTGTATCTATTTTGGATGACTCTCACAAGAACTAAACATCTCAAGGACACACAGATTCTATTGTCATAGCTAAGTCGCATGGCCATCATGACTAGCAAGCTAATTACTTTCAAAGTCTCAGTCCCCAGAAGCAAGAAGGGTGCGTGCTGCTGCTGGTTTTCCTGGGGTTGGTGATCAACCCCGAGGTTTCATAAGCAAATGCATCTGAAGTTAACATGCAGATAACTTCTGCAGGATTTGTAGCACGTGTTGCACATGCCTCTTACCAAATAGGTGAGCACACGGCATGTAAGATGGGGGTAAGGGAAAGTAAATGTATTTAAAAAAAGAAAAGGGAAAGCCATACTTACTGTCCTGACATGGTATAGCAACAGAAGGATAGCAAGCAAAATAGCAGTGTGGCAGGGAAGGGAGGTATGTTGCGATGGGCCAGCTGTCTTGAGTGTCAGGTAACATGGAATTCCTTGCTTTTTCCTCAAATTGCACCATTCCTACCATCTCTTCCCAGGGCAAAGACTTTTTCACCCAACTCTATTTAGCTATGCAATACCTATGCACTTTCAGCTTATGCAAATATGAAGATAACCATTTCATTAACAACAACAACAAAAAAGTCTTGATGCACCAGCATTCCATTCCATGGCCTAAGCCCTAGTAAAGGAAGACAGCCTTCCAGATTGGATCCAGCCTGGAAGGAGGGGTGTTTGCCAAGGGAAGCAGGCAGTGTGTCCTATGATATCTGCAAGATGTCACCTGCTTGGGTTTGTGTTCCATCCACTGTCCCTCAAATTTCCAGGAGGACTTATGTTTGAATGTTTGGGCAAAGACATCTCTGACAGCCCACTCTCAATGCAAAAAGCAAGCTTTGGAAGGAAAACAGTTAAGGCATATAGCGTTAGCTCCGTGAGGCGGCTTTGCCAATCAAACCAAAATAAAGTCCCATGAGCCATGAAAAACCTTTAAGTTCTCCTTGATCTAACATTGAGTGCCGACGCAACATAGCATGCGTCTGCCAGAAGACGTCACACTGTTGGTGCCAAATCTCTTTAGTTCACATTCTTCCTGGTACTGTGGCTTCTTTCTGAGTGAGATTGATGTCTTTAAACTTCTGACCTGTGTTTCTTGGCATGGCTGCCTAAAAGGGGTGAGGAGATACCCCTGAGAGGCCACCTCAAATGTCAGGTGACACCGAACTTCTTGTGCCAAGATCTCAGAGCAAAACCTACAAAAGTTACATTGACGTTTCTGATTAATTAGCTTTGCATACTGCCAAACAGTGTGCAAAACATAATGTATTATTTTAAAGCTTGAAATAGTCATGATTCACTATCTTGCTGTGGGCTGAAATGAGTTTCTACAGAAAAAGTATGGTGAACTCCTAAGCCCCAGTACAACAGAATATAACCTTACTGAGAAGGAATATCTCCAGTCTATGGTCATATCCCTTGATGTTTCAATTGCCCTTTCTGGAAACATTGCTTTTTCATTTCTGGTTTTGTTTGTTTGCTTGTTTTATTGTTTTATTTTATTTTACAGTATTGTTCCAGATGATAACCCAAAGAACTGATTATGAACTGAGGCATAATGCTGGTTCTCGATTTTTCAGGAACCAAGAACAAAATCTTGACTTAATTACAGCATGGATATCTCTCATGAATATCTAGAATCACATTCCTCTCTGGAGATGGACATCATCCACCAGGCGATATGAGAAGTAAGAAAGAGGCTGGAAAGCCATTCAGTGGTGGAAGGCATGCTAAGCAAGCATGAGGTCTTGGGTTTGACACCAGGAAGATACACGTGATTAAAACAAAACAGAACTAGTAACCAGATAGGCTGGGAGTTTTTTTTTTTCTGGGAGAGCCAAGTTGTTATTTTTATAACTGCAACGTTGTCATTTATTTAAAATATTTCTTCTCTTCTTCTTTGTCTTAAATTGTTTTATTTTTAAAGTTCTTGCATAAGTATTTATTGCATGTTAAGCATATCCCTTCCAAACTGCTCCATCTGCTCCTCTCCGCCCACTGAGACCTTCTCCTCTTCTAGACAGTTTCACTGCTATGTCCATGTCATATGTACATGTCACCTCACATGTCTTTATGGACTCTAGGAACCGCAAATGGAGAACACACACTTGTCCCCCACCTTCTGGCTTTCATTCACTCCGTGTTATTACCTCAGTAGCTCCATTTTCCCGCAAACAGCGTAGCTTTGTGCTTCTGTATGGAGAGCCCAGTCTTTTAGTGAATGGTTCAGGGGTGAGGGAGCTGGATCCCTCTGACCCTATACCCCAATACCTTCACCATAACCTGCACCATTACAACTTTCTGCAACAGGTTCTCGGCATCCCAGGCTGAGGCCACGGCTCTCTGACTATGTTCAACTGTGCACATATTCCTGAAGTCCACTTTGCTTTGCCAGACTTAGCCGCCCTTTAAGACAGTCAGCCCTAACATTCTCCAAAGGAGACAATCAAGAATAGCCTAGTTTCATGACACATCACAAAGATCCTCTCCTAGTGGGTCCCCCCCTGCCCTGCTTCCGCCCTCCTTCTGTTCCCACTGCTCCTCCAACACCGCCGAGAAAAGAGGAAGGACCGGTGTGCATCATGTTTAGGACCCGCTGACACCAGCCGGCCAGTCTCCAAGGTAAACAGCTCTTGAGCGCTCCTTGCCTTTTTGACGGCTTCATGAGCAACCTGGGAACACTCACCCACTCGCCCACTTCCTTTCCTGTGAAGCTCCCACCCCTTCAGCCTAGCGCAGTCCTTCTCCCCTCTGCCAGTGCATCACAGGGCTCCAGGCTGCCTACACCTCAGCAGATGGAAACCCAGTCTGACTTTTCCCCCGACCCCCGGGTGGGGTAGGGATGGCAGTGTTTCCCAAATCACGCATGGGCAGAAGGGAGGAGGGCAATTCAAGGAACTCCTCTAAGTGACCTCACCATTGTTTTTGTGTCAAACACAATTCTGTTAATGGGCAGAAGACACAGTTAACATCAATTTTCAATGGGACGATAGGACTTCCGGACCTTTAGCATCTGTCAGTCTGTGAACGGTAGCTGCTGGCAACACCTGCAGGTATCTCCATTCACACATTCTCCTGCTTTTCTATCTGAAAGGCCAGCAGAGATGATGATGATGGTAATGAAGATAGATAGATAGATAGATAGATAGATAGATAGATAGATAGATGATAGATAGATAGATAGATAGATAGATAGATAGATGATAGAAGATAGATAGGTAGATAGTAGATAGTAGATAGATAGATAGATTGATTGATAGAAGATAGATAGAAGATAGATAGAAGATAGAAGATAGATAGATAGAAGATAGATAGAAGATAGATAGAAAAAAGATAGATAAATAGAAGATAGATAGATGATAGAAGATAGATAGATAGAAGATAGATAGATAGATAGAAGATAGATAGAAGATAGATAGATGATAGATAGACGATAGATAGATAGATGATAGATAGGTAGAAGATAGATAGATAGATAGATAGATAGATAGATAGATAGATAGATAGATGATAGATAGATTCAACACTTGTCAAGCTGTTCTTGTTTCATTTCTTGGTGTTTTCAGTTTACCAACTTGAGCATCTATAATGGGCCAGGCTTTAAGAATACCTAAAGTCGCCTCTTTCGCCCCACCCCCCGCTCCGCCGGTCGGGACGCGTAGGCGAGATCCAGCCGGGCCTCAACGCGCG
Source organism: Typhlomys cinereus (assembly GCA_023101885.1). Taxonomy (NCBI): domain Eukaryota; kingdom Metazoa; phylum Chordata; class Mammalia; order Rodentia; family Platacanthomyidae; genus Typhlomys; species Typhlomys cinereus. The sequence continues at coordinate 79,570 of JALPQD010000671.1, forward strand.
CTCTAGGACCCCAGGTCAGCCCACGGGGACCAGGCTCCGACTCCCGCCATCCAGCCGGAGCCGCGCGGGGGCCCAGGGAACGAGGAGCACCTCCCCCTGCGCCCGGGCCCCGCCCCAGCTGCCCTCGGGTTAAATAGCTCCACGCCGACGCGCGCAGCCTCCCTCTTTCGCCCCACCCCCGCTCCGCCGGTCGGGACGCGTAGGCGAGATCCAGCCGGGCCTCAACGCGCGCTCTAGGACCCCAGGTCAGCCCACGGGGACCCGGCTCCGACTCCCGCCATCCAGCCGGAGCCGCGCGGGGGCCCAGGGAACGAGGAGCACCTCCCCCTGCGCCCATCCTCCCTTTTCGCCCCACCCCGCTCCGCCAGTCGGGACACGCACGCGGTCCACCCGGGCCTCACCCCGCTCCCTAGGTAAGTCCCCGTTCAGGCCCCGCCCACCAGTACCCCAGGCCAAATAATTCAGTTTAGTGAAATTGAGAGATCTTAAGAGTTAAAATGACAATGCCAAAGTCAAAGTGCAAATCCATGAGAAGCAACACTCAAGTAAACAAATCTCCCACTGAAGAAATTAATCCCATAATGTTAGACTCCAAAAGAACAAACCCGCGGAAAAAGGCCAAGAAAGCCTGACCCAGGATAACGACTTTCAAAATATGATCATTACCATGTTCAATACTATGAAAGAGGAAATCCGGGAGGAATTACATAATCGAATCAATCGCTTTGAAGAGGAACACAACAGACATCTGGAGGAGTTGAGAAAAACAGTGCAAGAAACAAAAAGCGGCATAGAACAGTTAAAACAAACTCAAGCAGAGTTTAAAACTGAGCTAAAAGACAAGTTATCTTCAACCCAGAACGCCACAGAGAGTCTTATCAACAGAACTAATGAAGCAGAAAACAGAATTTCAGACCTTGAAGATAAAGTGGGAGTACTAGCCAGCTCAATGGAAGAGGTTGTTAAAGCCAAAAGATACTTGAGAGAAATATCCAAGAGATATGGGACACCCTGAAGAAGCCTAACATGCGTATTCATGGAATACCGGAGCAAGAATCTCAAAATACCACCCCTGAGGAAATTTTTCAAACGATCATCAAGGAAAACTTTCCTCATCTAAAGAAAGAGAGGCCCATTCATATACAAGAGGCATTCCGCACCCCAAACAGATACGACCAAACTAGAAGCACACCGCGGCAAATAATAGTTAAAACACTCCACATTCAAGATAAAGAACTGGTGCTGAGAGCTTCAAGGGAGAAAAAACAAGTCACTTTTAAAGGCAAACCTATTAAAATAACAAATGACTTCTCAGTCGAAACAGTAAAAGCAAGAAGAGCTTGGAGAGACATACTTCAAGTATTGAATGAGCAAAAATGTCAACCCAGGCTGATTTACCCTGCAAAACTATCAGTCATGATCGAGGGAGAAAGAAAAATTTTCCAGCACAAAGACAACTTTAAGGGATACATGGCCACCAAACCAGGCCTTCAAAAACTGCTAGAAATGATACTCAAGCGTGAAGAAAAAAACAGGCATATCCAGGAGAACAGAAGGCAAATATAACACCATTAAAAGCGAAGCAATATACTTATAAAAGCTACTAAACATAATAAATGTCTGGAATTAACAATAGTTTCTCCATTATAACACTAAATGTTAATGGACTTAATTCACCGATCAAGAGACACAGATTACAAACTTGGATTAAAAATCACAATCCATCAATCTGCTGCCTGCAGGAAACCCATCTCACCACAAAAGATAGGCACGCTCTAAAAATAAAAGGCTGGTCAACAATTCTACAAGCAAATGGAAGCAGAAAACAGGCAGGGGTAGCCATTATGCTATCAGACAAAGTGGATTTCAAACCAAAAAAAATTATAAGAGACACGGATGGATACTACATTTTAGTCAGAGGTACAATTCACCAGGAAGACTTCACAATACTGAACATATATGCACCCAATACGGGCCCCTCCACATTCATTAAGAAAACCCTACAGCGTCTAAAGCAAGAAATCAACCCCCAAACGATAATTCTTGGGGACTTCAACACCGCCCTCTCTACATGGGATAGATCAACAGGTCAAAAGCTTAACAGAGACACTTTGGAACTTAATCAAACCCTGAAAGAAATGGACCTCACAGATCTCTATCGAACTTTTCACCCACGCACCAAAGAATACACATTTTTCTCAGCAGCACACGGAACTTTCTCCAAAATAGATCACATATTGGGCCACAAAATGAATCTACACATGTACAAGAAAGTTGAAATTCTAACCTGTGCCCTATCAGACCACCACGGCCTAAAGCTGGACATCCACAACACATCAAACAAGAGAAAATACACTAACTCCTGGAAACTTAACACTATGATGCTGAATGAGAACTGGATTCAGGAAGAAATTAAAAAGGAAATTCAAGATTTCTTGAAAGTGAATGATAACGAAAATACAACTTACCAAAATCTCTGGGACACAATGAAAGCTGTTCTAAGAGGTAAGTTCATAGCTCTTAATGCCCACATCAAAAAAATGGAAACATCAGAAATAAACAACTTAACAATGCAGCTTAAAGCTTTAGAGAAACTAGAGCAATCTGATCCCAAAGGCAGTAGAAGAGAAGAGATTAGCAAAATAAGGGGAGAAATATCTGAAATCGAGACTAAGAAAACGATAGAAAAAATCAACAAATCGAAAAGCTGGTTCTTTGAAAAAATCAACAAGATTGATACACCCCTAGCTAAACTAACCAAAAGCAAGAGAGAGAAAACCCAAATTAACAAAATTAGAAATGAACATGGAGTTATCACTACGGATACCCAAGAAATCCAGAGAATTATAACATCATATTTCAAAAACTTATACTCTGTGAAGTTTGACAACACAAAAGAGATGGATGAATTTCTAAGTAAACACAACTTACCTAAATTGAATCAGGAAGTTGTGAATTACTTAAATAGTCCTATAACATATAAGGAAATTGAGGAAGTAATCTCGAATCTTCCCACCAAAAAATGTCCTGGACCAGATGGATTCAGCACAGAGTTCTACAAGACATTTAAGGAGTTAATAACACCAATACTCCTTAAACTGTTCCACCAAATAGCAAAGGAAGGAACACTACCAAATTCCTTCTATGAAGCTAATATCGTTTTAATCCCAAAACCTAATAAAGATTCACTTAAAAAGAAAACTATAGGCCGATCTCCCTGATGAACACAGATGCAAAGATTCTCAACAAAGTCTTAGCAAATCGGATTCAAAAACATATTAAAAGATCATTCATGGGGACCAAGTAGGCTTCATCCCCGGCACACAAGGTTGGTTCAACATACGCAAATCAATAAATGTAATTCATCATGTAAACCAGTCCAAAGTCCAAGACCACATGATACTCTCGATAGATGCAGAAAAAGCTTTTGACAAGATCCAACAGCCTTTTATGATCAAAACGCTAGAGACAGTAGGAATGGAAGGAACTTTTATCAATATAATAAAAGCTGTATACAACAAGCCCACAGCAAGGATTATGCTCAATGGGGAACAATTGGAAGCATTCCCACTTCGATCAGGAACAAGACAAGGCTGTCCACTCTCACCACTTCTATTCAATATTGTACTTGAAGTCTTAGCCGAAGCCATAAGACAAGAAAGGGACATAAGAGGGATTCAAATTGGCAAGGAAGAAGTCAAGCTATCTCTATTTGCAGATGACATGATCTTATACCTGAGTGATCCCAAAAACTCCACCAGGAAGCTCCTGGAACTAATTGAGAAGTTCAGCAGGGTGGCAGGATACAAAATAAATGTGCAAAAATCAGAGGCCTTCCTATATGCCCAGAATGAAAGAAGTGAAAAAGCCTTGAGAGAAACCATGCCATTTACTATAACCCCTAAAAAAATGAAATACCTTGGTATAAACCTAACTAAGGAGGTAAAAGACCTTTACAATGAAAACTTTAAAACCCTAAAGAAAGAAATTGCAGAAGACACCAGAAGGTGGAAAGACCTCCCTTGTTCCTGGATTGGCAGAATCAACATTGTAAAAATGACCATCCTACCAAAGGCAATATACAGATTCAATGCTATACCAATCAAAATCCCAAAGCAATTCTTCAAAGAAGTTGACCAAACAATCTCAAAGTTCATATGGAGGCACAAAAGACCCAGGATAGCAAAAACAATCCTGAGTAACAAAAACACAGCTGGAGGTATTACCATACCAAACCTAAGTCTATACTACAAATCCATAGTTATAAAGACAGCCTGGTACTGGCTCCAAAATAGACACACAGATCAATGGATAAGGATTGAAGACCCAGATATAAGCCCACAAAGTTACAGCCACTTGGTCTTTGACAAGGGGCCCAAAGAATCCAATGGAAAAAGAACAGCATCTTCAACAAATGGTGTTGGCAAAACTGGATCTCCACATGCAGAAGATTAAAGCTGGACCCGTACTTGTCACCATGTACAAGACTTAATTCCAAATGGATCAAGGACCTTGATATCAGGCCAGAGACTTTAAAAGCCATAGTTGAAAGGATAGGGAACTCCCTCGAGCTGATTGGGCTAGGCCAACACTTCCTAAACAGACATCCAATGGCACAGTCACTGCTACCAACTCTCAACAGTTGGGATCTTGTGAAATTAAAGAGCTTCTGTTCAGATAAAGAGATTGTCGCACGAGCTCAAAGGCAACCCACAGAATGGGAGAAAATCTTCACTAACCACATATCTGACAGAGCTCTACTGTCCAGAGTGCACAAAGAACTTAGAAAATTAAACTCCAAGGAAAACACTGGCCCAATTAAAAAATGGGCCCTGGAACTTCAAAGAAACTTTACCAGGGATGAAATTAAAATGTCTAACAATTATCTTAAAAAATGCTCCACTTCCTTCGCCATCAGGGAAATGCAAATCAAAACTTCCCTGAGATATCATCTCACCCCGGTCAGGATGGCAAAAATCCACAGTACAAACAACGACAAATGCTGGAGAGGATGTGGGGAGAGGGGAACTCTCCTACATTGTTGGTGGGAATGCAGGCTCATACAGCCACTCTGGCGAGCCGTCTGGAGATTCTTAAAGAAATTAAAGATTGAAATGCCGTATGACCCTGCTATCCCACTTTTGGGAATAACCCCCCAAGCAACAGAGGTTCGCCTCGATAGCACAAGCTCGACCATGTTCATAGCAGCACTGTTTACAATAGCAAAGTCATGGAATCAACCTAAATGTCCAACAGTTGACGAGTGGATAAGGAAACTGTGGTACATATATACAATGGAGTACTACTCAGCCATCAAAAATGATGAATTACTGGAATTTGCTGGGAAATGGATGTCATTAGAAAGAATTATATTAAGTGAAGTATCCCAAACCCAGAAAATTAAGCGCCGTATGTACTCCCTAATAGGTGGCTCCTAGTACCAAACTCGCCCAGCCCACATTGGGACACTCAAAAGTAAACCTATGTAACACAGTAATTGCAAGGATTATGAACAAGAGAGATGGGTTAGGAGGGCCACACCAGAAACAAGGAGAGAGGAGACCATGTTACAGCAGAGAAAATAGGCCTCCATCAAGGTCTGCAAGTAAGTAATGAGAAACCTGGTTAAGTTCACAGACGTTCTTTCCTGATCTCACCAGAAGGGGAGGGCATATAGTCTAGCAGATAAAAAGTAATCATTGTGCAAATGGGTAATGGACCCCGCCCTCAGTGAGGTTTCCTACTCTTATTACATCTACCCTTGAATGTGCTATTACAACAAGACTCCAGTTTAACAGCTTTTTGTCTCTGGCCAGGGGGTGACATACAGTGCCCAGCAGAATGGAGTGAAGGGAATTGCAGGAGCAGAAAAACTGCAAAAGAAAATCAACAAACCACAATCCAGAACTTCAGAGACTCTATATCAATCACATAGAACTAGGACAGCCTAATCTCTCCCATCCTGGAGCTCAGGGACATTTGCGGAAGAGGGGGCGGTAAGATTGTAAGAGCAAAAGGATGGGAGGAGCAACGATTTGCAAGATTCTCAACAATAGTTGGGGCCAAAGCAATCATAATGGAACTTTGCATGCCCTGCGCAATGTCCAGCGCACTGTTGCCCTCATAAAGTCTAGCATCTGTTAAGGGCACCGAGACCCCTGGAGGCAAGGGATTGACAGCCATAGTAGTAATCTTATGATTAAGGGGAACAAGAGAAAGGGCTTATGGAAATGCCACTGGGTCCTTATATGTCATCGGAGAGGAGGACCCAGTGGAGAGTTAGGCGCACACAATAAAGGACTCTCTGGGAATTGGGGGGGAGACACTGGGGGAAGGGGAGGGGGGAGGGAGGGAACTGGTAAAAAATTTTAAAATGTATAATTAAATTTTTAATAAAAAAAAAAAAAAAAAAGTTAAAAAAAAAAAAAAAAAAAAGAATACCTAAAGTCCCTACCTTAAATCAGCTGGCATTTTACAGACATTAATGTAGATAATCAGGTATAATAGAAGGTAATATATTTTAGAAGAAAAGTGCATGTCACATCTTCTGATGTCATATATAAGGTAGCAGAGAACCTTTTCAAACAGAACCAAAGAAAAGTTTTCCCTTTGGAAATATGGCTGTATTCCCTAACCTTGTGTACATTTTCTACATACCTTCTACCATCCACAAAATCTGCCTTGTGCACGTACATTGACATTTCTGATTATCTTTGCATACTACCAAACATGTGCAGAACCTAATGTATTATTTAAAAGTTTGAAATAGTCATGGTTAACTCCTCATTGTAGGCTGAAATGAGTTTCCACAGAACAAGTATGGTGAACCCCAGTACAACAGAATATAACCTTATTGAGAAGTAGTGTCTTCAGCCTACAATCATATCATCTTGAATGCATGTCCAATATTGTTTGATATCAAACCCTAAGCAATGGTGGGCCTGATTAGTTCTTGGATGGAAGAAATAGTATCTTCATAGCAATAATAAACACAGTTTAAATTAAACCATGTCCTAGCCCAATATGATTGGTGTCCCCTAAAAAGGGAGAAATGTAGACATGCCCCCATACAGAGAAGATAATATGTGGAAGCATGAGGATAGATGGCCATGTATCTGGACCCAAGACATATGCTGTCAGCATATATCAGAAGCTGAAAGCAGGAAAGGAAGATTCTCCTCTTGAATTGTCAGAAGGAAATTTCTTACCAACACCTTGATTTCAAACTACAGATGCACAACACAGGAAATTTCAATTATTTTAAGACACCCAGGGCTTGTTTGGTACATATTACTGCAGTGTCTATTATATGCACATGTCCCCTATTTCACTGAGAGTTTAAACCCTTTTATATTATTTGTGTGTGTATTCATGTGTGTGCATGTATCCACGTGTGTGTCTGTGTGCAGGTATGGAAACCAGAAATCCCCCTCAGGTGTCTTTCTTCAACCAGCCATCCTGAATTCAATGGAGGTGAATGAAAGCCTTCAGACTTTGAGTACCTGACTGAATTAAATAAATTTTTTTTTATATTTGCTTCTGAAAGTTGGTTCTCTCCTTCAATCATGAGGGCTCCAAAGATCACACTCAGTTTGCTAGGCTTACACACAAGCACATTTACCTGTGATTCATCTCATTGACCTCAAACCTATATATGTTTGAGCTTCAGAAATGCCATTGTAGAAACAGAAAACTTACTAACAGGATATTATTGATTAATTTCACTTAAAATATTAATGACTGATGACCTTCCCTCTTTGATTGGGCAAGATGTACAATTTTTTAACTTTTAAAAATGTTTCCATTTATTTACATGCTTTTAAGGTTTCATATGTGAATGCAACAAATTTGCATTATTTTCACCCCATATTACCTAGTCCCATCCCCATCTGTCCCCCACTACAAGATTTTTCCCCACCTGCGTCCTTCCTGCTCTTAGGTGTGTGGACCATGAAATACATGTATATAAACCACTAGTTTTCATCTGGGTTTCCATTAAGCAACATGCCTGGGGCCAACACTGGAAAAAGCAACTCTCCTTCCCCACATCATGCAGCATTACCCTGGACAGTCTCTGGGAGACTCATGGAGCCGCACAAGATCTTTCGCCTTCCACGGTGAAACGTTCATCAGCCAGCTCTGGTGCGGGTCTAGTGCAGCAGACTCCGTTGTAGCGAGTTCAAGGATGCACCCGCCTTATCATGGCCAGAGGATGAGACCTGGCTGCACCCCTCCTTGTCATACACCCTCACACCCCTCTTCCACATTGTTCCCTGAGCCCTGGATCAGGAGAGGTGACTTGGATGCCCCCTTTAGGGTCAGGTTGTGCTATTTTCTAAGCTGCTTTTTTTCAACCCCAAAGAACTATATTTGGAAATGTTACAGATGCGGTGTCAAAATAAAATTGATGTCTTCTTCTTGTTTGTTTGTTTGTTTGTTTGTTTCTATTTACGATGCTGGCTCACAGAAGGGGCAGCCAGTGTCCTTTAAACATAACAAGTCAAGGAGGAAATATTTGACTCACACAAAGCCAGCCGGGTCTGACAACTCCCTTCCGGGGTCACCAGCCTGCCAGCCACTGACCTTGAATACCCAGCACCCGGGCACGTGCTGCTTGCTCTTCGTTCTGTTTTGGATGGCTTTAGGGGCTTAGTTTTAGTTTAGTTTAGCTCTGTTCTGTTTAAGGGACTTCATTTTATTTTAACCTGGCTTGAATCTCATTGAAACATTTTGTATGCATATTCTGAAACCCTCAGGCTTGAGTGTATTTCTTAATAAATCAAACAAACAGATTCTAAGCTTTGTACCTATGAAATGTCCTCTTAGCTCTAACAGTGGCTCCCCTAGACTAAGATCCCCAAAAATACAGAGAAAGGATGCCCCCAAGAGCCAATTTTAAATCTAAAATAAAATAGAATAAAATTCATGACATAAATTATCCAAAAAATCTGCTTCAAATCTCACCTTCTCAAGATTTCTCTGGACCCAAGGTCATGTGCAGAAAGGAAAAGAAAATTAATGCTTAAGCAATATTGTGTTTTTGCCTCTGTTATGGGATCTTTGAGGCAGCTCCAACCAGAGATAATCCTCATGTAAAGAAATCCCAATTACTGGTCAAAGTTCTTCAGAAACAGTTTAACTTCATGAGGGTCAACGAAGGTTAAATCATCCCCAGCTTGGGCTGGAGAGGTGGTTCAGGGGTTAAGCCTCTGCCTTGCAGGCAGAAGGTCCTGAGTTCTGATCCTAGGCCCACGTATAGATGCCAGGCGGAAGCGGGGGCGGCCTGCGTTTCTGGTCCTGGTAGGGCGGAGCCTGTGAATCCCGAGGCAGAGTAAACAGGAGGAGGTGGAGGTGGTCCATGGTGGTTCCCGAGTTCGTCCGTGGTTCTACACACACACACACACACACACACATACATGCACACACATACACACACAATTGAATAAGTAATAAATAAAAAAAAATCATCCCCAGCTTCATTTCTAAGCTGAATCCTTCCCTCCAACACAAATGGCCACAAACTCACAGTCAGAGGGATAGTCAATGTACCAGTCAGGACATTATTTTAAACAACCAAGGAAGTTGTTGCCTCTTATAATTGCAATATCCAGTAAGAAGATGAGTTTCGGGTTTGTTTCCCAGAGCAACCAAAAATGTCATTAAGAAAGGATCCAAATTCTTTCCATCTCTCCACTCTGCCATTTGTAAGTCGCTCATCCTCACCCCAAGTGGTTTCTTCCATGGATGGAGGCTGAGTTTCCCACTGACCTGGCTCTGTAGCTAGAAGTCACATTCCATATGTTTTTCTAAGACCTTGCTTAGAAAAATAAGGAGACTTTTCTCCCAAATACCCAGCAAGGCTGATTTTATTCATTAATCCATCCATTTGAATAGTCATTAAAACTAAATGGCCAACATTTGGGATCCATGAGGATACAACACAAGACTTTGTCCTCCCGAGAGTCTAGCAGAGCATACATTTTACAATAAATTCAAATGCCCTGGGCCAGAGAGATGGCTGAGGAAAGAAAGCCCACCTTCAAAACCAAAGGACCTGAGTTTGAATCCCAGATCCCATGTGAAAACGCCAAGTGGGAATGGTGGCTTATTTGTAACACAGGCCCTGGAAGGCAGAGCTGGGAGACCCCAGGACAAAAGTAACAATGAAGTAGAGCAATCCAGGCTGATTCTGCATGTCAGCCTTGGGCCTTGTAATAGTTACTGTTAACTGTTGCTGTGAGAGAGCATTCAAAGTCAAGCAACTTCAGGGAGAAAAGGGATTTATTCAGTTTACAGTTCCAGAGGGGAGACACAGTCTTTCATAGCCGAGGCGACATGGCTGGTGGCTGAAGCTGGAGGCAGCTACATCACTGCAGCTATCCTGGAGGCTCAGAGCTGCTCAGTCCAGCAGGCCAGTGGGTATCAGCTAAGGCTGGAGGAAGCGTTTTCTAGCACAGCTTCGGAGAGTCTTCCTCCTCCAACGCTTCTGTTGTATGGTTTCTTTTATCTGGTCTGCTACTGAGAGGTTCCAATCAGATCTAGGCTGGTCTTTGTGTTATAAATATATTGATCTGGGTAATCTCTTCAGGTGGTCTGACAGCTGATCTTAGTTAATGCCAAATGTGGTCAAGTTGACACCCAGGATTGACTATCACAGGCTTCTACAGACACGCACTCAGTGCTCGCTCTCTCTCTCTCTCTCTTTCTCTCTCTCTCTCTCTCTCTCACACACACACACACATATTCAAATGCCCGGTAATGCTCAACACAGACATAACTACCTGTCAACCTCCTTGAGACTCAATACTGTGGAGAATGAGATTGAGAATATTAAGAACACAAAGGAAAGGCGGGTGTCTTGCAGGCACTGAGCAGGTAGACAGCAGTGTTTTTAACCGTCAGGCTCAGAGCCAGTGACAGGACAGCCTAGCAAGCTGGACTTTACCACCTGTCCATCGTGGGCCAAGGAGAGACACGAGCAATAGTAAAGCAGAGAAAGGAGATGGATTCAATGTGACCACACTGGGAAGAGGAACAGATAAAGAGTCGAGGAACCACCCTCCTGACACGTGGTTTAGGTTTAAACAGGATGCACAGCTGAGTGGTCCAGGCAGAGGTGTGATTAGAGATAATGGGAGCGGACCACAAGGTGGTCTGGGAAGTTGTCAGAACTGTACAAAATCTGCTCCCAAGAGACCAGCTCCTCCTCTGTCTTCTGCCTTCGCCTTCACCCAGCATCAGACTCCTGGCAAACTCCCACCTTCTTGGCATCTCAGGATCTGACAGCTGAAGGGAGGTGGTCTCTCTAGAACACCTTCATTCCCGCCTGGATGGCTATAGCAGTCCAACATGACCTCAGGGGCCAAGAACACAACTCCTCGTGCAGGTACAGGGATGACGTCTGGGAGATTCTGAGGGAGCTGGAAGAGGGTGACCAAGGCGTTCTCGGCCTGTTCCTCAAGGCCACCCGCTGTCTGGGTGGAAAGGGGACAGTGCAGGAGCAGGGAAACCGTCAGAAGGGTTGCGATGAAGCCTCATCACTGTCTGTGGACTGGACTAAACCAGCAGCAAGAAAAGCATCAGTGAGCAGGGTGTCTGAATCCACGTAAAAGCCAGATGTGGAGGCGCATGCCTCAATCCTAGCACTGAGGGGGCAGACCCTGGGGGCTTGCTGGCCGGCCAGCCTCGCCTTGTCGGTGACACCAGGCCAGTAGACATCCTGAGGAACATCTGAGGTGAGCCTCTGTCCTCTGCATACGGACCCACACAAGTATACCCACATGCACATGTACACACACCACCACACAAGTATGCCCCCACACACATGTATACACACTACCACATAAGTACCACATGCACCATACACCACCACATAAGTATATCCACACACACATGTGCACTTGCCACCACACACATATACTGACACACACAAGCATAGCGACACACACGTGTACATTCTATCACCACTACCTGCTCACCTAGTGAGTGGATATCTGACCTTCAGCAGTGGACTAGGAAATACTCAAGTGAGGTTCCCTATCCAGGTGGCCTCTGAGTGGGGACGTGGGCTTCTCCTGGGACGCAGGCTTCTCCTGACCACGCTTTCTGACAGACAGCATCAGCAGCCGGCAGCCTATGACCGACTCATTATCCTCCCCTGCGTCCATCATGTCACATTACTCTTCAGGCCCCATCGCAGCCCTGCAGAGACTGACACGTGCTGACCTGACACCCGTGGCCTGGCGCTGTACCTCATTAGCGGGGACTGCAAAGGCAGGACCGAGGGGCGACCCTAGTGGAGCCACCCCTCACTCTCCCCGTGACTTATTGGTCTCTTTATCTTTTCATGGCTGCCATTAGGGGGCTCAGCGTTTTATGTCCCGGTCAATTTCCAAGTGACAGGTTTTAGTGTCAAAGTGATCAAGGAGCGCCGCTTTCCCCTCCCTGCAGTGACAACCGTGGCCGATCACAGGAAATTGATCATGTTGGATAAACTCACCTGATCCTAAAAATGATATCGGCTTTCTGCTCCAGGGCAGGACAAAAACAACTGAAAAATAATTGCCAGCACACCCCAGAGGAAAATTCTTTCTCTTCCTCAAATTTGACAATCAATCTAACCCAACACACGTGACTAAAAGTCACTACTGAAAAGAACGGAATTCCATTGATACATCCAAACACCGCGGCTCTGAATCTGGACTCATCTTTGTCTTGGTTTTTATTTCTATCATTCAAAGGCTTGCAAAGCCATCAGGGATGCACCATATTAAAACATCTCCGTCTAGAACATGTAAGCGTGCCCTGGGGAATGTTCCTCTTCTGTCAGCACTATGCCAGAATTAGTTTTCAGCTGTGTTTTGATAATTCCTTCGAATATTTAAAACACAGGAAAAAGAAGCAACCATGTGTGCCTTGGTTTGTTTTCTGTTGCTAAGACTGAATGTCCCATTCTGGGTAATTTGTAAAGAGAAGAGGTTCATTTTGTTCCCCATTCTGCAGGCAGGATGCCCATAGGTTGGCACGTAGTGGGCGCTTTTTTTTTGTATCATGCCAGGGTAGAAGGTAGAGCTCAGAACACAGCATTTGTCTGTGTCTTACCAGACTGCAGCGTGTTACATGTTGAGACAGAGCAGAATCTATCGACGCAGGTCTGACTTGCTCAGCTTAGAAAGCCACCAAGATCCTCAAGGCCACAGGCTCCCCCACTTCCAAGATGCCACCTCCAAACATGACCCCTCAATGAAGTTGAGTGTTCAGTTCCCAGCATTTAAATTCAGGCCATGCCGTCAAACCATAGCAATGTGATTTGCCGTGATAGACTTTCCTACCTAGCCTTTGGGTTAAATGTATGCCTTCAGAAAGCAGGCCACACTACATGCTGCTTTGGTTTTTTTTTTTTTTTTTAAACTTATTTATTTAGTGAGAGAGAGAAAGAGGGGAGGGGCACTGTATGCCCTGTGGAGGTTCAAGGGTGACTTCAGGAATCATCTTGGATTGCTTCTACCTCCCTTTTGCTTCACTGTGGGATTTCCCAGGCTTTGCCCAAGAGGGCCAGAAGTGCAGGTCTCAGCCATTTTCTGCCTGGCAATTTTACATGGAACCTGGGATCTGAACTCAGAACCTTCTGCTTGAGAAGCAGAGTGTTAACCCCTGCCTGAGCCATCTCTCCAGCCCTGCTTCAGCTTTTGGCAGCAGGCAATTTCAAGAATGGATTCATTCATCTCTTTGGAAGTGAGGGATCCAACTTGCTCAGTATGATCTGCTCGAAAAGGTTCCATCATAAGGAAACGCAGCTTGCATGTCTTCATATTTCAGATCCAAAGTCAACCAGGGCTTTAACTCTTGCCATCCATGGAATCTTGGGAAAGTATCAGAGAAACGACTTGGGATGAAATGGTTCCTTGAGTTAGTAAGAAACTTGCAAGATGAGCCTGCTGGTCCACAGAGTGCTCTTTGTTGAAAATCTTGAATTCATCATCTCATGTTTACTTATTGCTTAGAGGACCCAGCCTTTTGCTACAAAATGACCTGGTACTCATTTGTATAATCTCCCTCTCTCTCTCTCTGTCTCTCTCTCTCTGTCTCTCTCTCTCTCTCTCTCTCTCTGTCTCTCTCTCTCTCTCTCCCCCCATCTCAGCTCTCCCCCAGTCTTTCAAAGTCCCTTAGTCCTCACCTACTGCACATCCTCTGCAGAGTCGCCCACCATACAACATTGCTCCACAAACCCTCCTTGGGTTTTTCCAAATAGGAAAATGGCCCTAATCAGTGTGCAAGAAACCAAACAATTTGGAAAAGAAAGCCAGAGCCCTAGCAAATGAACCAAGGTCAAATTCCAGAAGTGTTTTTCTTACATTCTGCATCTTTCAACTACTTAGAAAGAAATTCAGCAACCAGTACACACATAAGGAACTCTGTTAATGCTGTGAATTCAGAAAGGACAAAGGGGTCAAGAAGAGACAAAGAAGGGCAATCTTTTCAGATACTATCTAGTGACAACATCCAATGCTATCCAGTAGTGATAACACCCAGTGTTAACCAGTGAAAACACTCAGCACTAGAAAGTGGTTACACTCAGTATTTTCCGATGACAACGTCCAGTGGCCACGAGCAACTGTATCTGATATTTCTGACCTACAAAATCTCATCTGTTTTTATATCTATCTATCTATCTATCTATCTATCTATCTATCTATCTACCATTTATTTATAAAGTGAGTGTCTCTGCTATTGTTTCTCCCATCTTTTCCTAGATACACTAAGGTCCATGAAACTTAGAAAATAAAAATTCCAGAGCTGGACAGATGGCTCAGGGATTAAGCCTTTGTCTTGTGAGCAAAAGAACCCAAATTCAGGTTCCAGATTCCAGGTACCAGATGGAAATGGTGGCAGTTTGCACTTTCCACCCTGGAAGGCAGAACCTGGGGAACCAGTAAGGAAAGCAATAAGAAGTTGGACAACCCAGGATGATTCCTGAAATTATCCTGGGCCTCCACAGACAAACACAGTGCCCTCTTCTACACACACACACACACACACACACACACACACACACACACACACCCCTATCAAAGGCAATAAAACTTAGAAAATAAAAATCCCAATAGAAATGAAGTGGTGTGCATGGTTCCTTCATTTGTTTTTCATGGTGTCATAGTTAGGCACAGGTGTCAACTGGGGTACATTTGTAGATAATTAGTAGTTAAGCCCAGAGCGAACCTGCAGGAGATTGTCTACTTGAAGGGGAAGGCCCAGCCCATGGTGAGTAGAACTAGGCCCAGGAATAAAATACAGAGAGCTGATTGAGGAAGTTGGCAACCTTGTGTATACTTGGTCAGACATGCTGGTCTGCCAAGTAAGGCTCGTCCTTCTCTTAGTTGTTATGTAGAGATGGTGTGGCCAGTTCCCTTGGCCCTGGTATTGGTGTGAGCTCTCCTGTCAAGCTGGACTAAGAACTGTAACTGTAAGTTAATAAACCCCTTGTTCTTTTAAGTCATTTGGTGGTGATTTTGCCAGCAACCATGCTGTAACTGCATGTTACACTGCAACACAAGGATTTGTGATCAAGGTTAAAACTACTTGGGTACAGGGTGACCTGAGATCTCAGGAGGAGACGACTGTCCCAAGGGTGAGCACACGCAGACATTAGGGCCCCGACTCCCTGTACTGATCATTTGAAGAGCCTTCCCACTCCCCGTGTCTCAGCTTTGTTCTCCTTGAATGAGACCCATGACCTTCAAAGGAGCTCATAACCATTCAATGGAATAACAGAAAAAAATACAACTGCCACAGCCCCTGATATACTTTATATGTGATCAGCATGTAGTTAGGTCTCTTCTCTGTCATTTCCAATTAGACACCTAGAGAGAAACATTTACCTAGGTTTATTCTAAAGGTCTTAGAACTCCATTCTTACATTTTAAGAGAACCTACAATAAGCATGAAAGTAACTATAAAATACTTTCACTTTATTCTAGATCTGAATGTAAAGCCAAAATGACTACTAAAGAACTCGTGAACACTTGAAAGGTGTTTTGGGTAACTTGAGGTATGTTATAAGTATTAAAATGCACTAGATTTCAAAGATTTAAATGAAAAAAAGAGAATGCAAAGTGTCTCACTAACAATTTCTACATCAATTACATTTTTTAAATAGCACTTTTCTACGTAGTAGAATAACTGAAACGTTTTATTAGTGTTGACTTCACTTGTTTCTCTTTCAAATGTATGTCTGTGCTTTGTGCTATATTTCTATTGGACAATATCAG
Organism: Typhlomys cinereus; assembly: GCA_023101885.1. NCBI lineage: Eukaryota > Metazoa > Chordata > Mammalia > Rodentia > Platacanthomyidae > Typhlomys > Typhlomys cinereus. Next base: position 95,838 of record JALPQD010000671.1, read on the forward strand.
CTAAAGGGTTAAAAACCTAGAGCTACCCCTAAAGAGTTACCCCAAGGAAACACAAAGGCAAGATGTCTGCCATATTCACTAACACTCTGAAGCCAGACTCAAAGATTTCAGAGTCTCCATCTTTATTTAGCTCAGCCTGATTGCTCTCTACTGGCTGGGCTGTCCACATCCACCCTTTCAATCAAATTCTACTTTTTTTAAGTTTGTGTGGGAATGTGTATGTCTTGTTTACTTGTTTTTGAGGCAGAGTCTTACAATGTAACCCAGAGTGACCTCAAAATCAGTCTTCCTGGCTCAGTTTCTGGGACCTGCAGGCAACTTCCACTACACTCAGGTATCTCTGCTTATTCTGAAAATGCTAAGTTAAATCCCCAACACAAAGGAAATCCACGGCAGCTATCAACCTGGCTAATAACCTACATTTAAATCATCTCTAGGACCTTAGGACCTGATTGGCAAGGAGAAGTGTCTGTCTTATGGAAGACTGACAAATGAGAAAAATGTACACTTATCATCTAAGAGAAAAGCCACACAAGTTGGTACCATTGGCCAGATGTTATATCTTGACCCTTGAAGAATTCAAAGGTACACACCTTAACGAATTACAGACTATATATGAAAATATGAACTGTGGAAGGACATTGAACCCAAGTTTGCCTTTGGGATTTATCTCCTACTCCACTTCTCACTGAATGAAGAAAGTTATTGTTGTAGCTGGTTGTTCGTTTTTTAAACCACAAAGTAATACATAACATTCCTCAAGATTATGTGTGTCATTTTTAACATAACACTTAAAATTCTGGGAAGGAGTGAGGGTAATGGGAATAATTTCATTTCTATTGGACCGTGGATGTGGTTAGGAATATCTACCTCCCCTTCAGTCTTTACCTCACTTTCATAGTAGCTCTGGGACACTCACTAGCAACTCGGGGACCATAAAAGATTATGGCTCCATCTCTCTCTCTCTCTCTCTCTCTCTCTCTCTCTCTCTCTCTCTCTCTCTCTCTCTCTCTCTCTCTTCTCTCCTTACTGCTCTCCCACCATGCTTCTGCCAAATCTACCATCTGTGGGCTCATGGAATGTCTTGTCCACCGTCATGGTATTCCACACAGCATTGCTTCTGACCAGGGAACACATTTTATAGCTACAGAAGTGAGGCAATAGGTTTATGCTCATGGAATTCATTGGTCTTACCATGTTCCCCACATCCTGAAGCAGCTGGCTTGATAGAACAGTGGAATGATCTTTTAAAGACACAATTAATTACAGCCTCAGTTAGGTAGTGATAGTCTGGAGGGCTGGGGTAAAGTACTTCAGGATGCGGTGTAGTCCTTGAATCAGTGCCCAATATATGGTTCTGTATCTCCTATAGCCAGAATTCACAGGTCCAGGAACCAAGGGAGGGAGGCTGGAATGGTGCCTCTTACTGTCATATCTAGTAACCCATTAGGAAAATTTTTGCTTCCTGTTCCTGCAAGTCTGTACTCTGCTGGCTTAGGAGTTTTGGTTCCAGAGCAGGCAATGCTTTGCCAGAAGATACACTAAGCATTCCAGTGAATTGGAAGGTAAAGCTTTCTCCTGGCTATTTTGGGCTCCTGATGCCTTTGAGTCAACAGGCTAAAAAAGGAATAACACTGTTAGGAGGTGTGATTGATCCAGAATATCAAGGGGAAATTGGATTGCTTCTGCACAATGGAGGCAAAGAAGAGTATAAATGGAGTGCAGGAGATCCAATAGGGCAACTCCTGGTGTTACCATGTCCTGTGATTAAGGTCAATGGAAAATTGCAACAACCAATGCAGGCAGGACGGTGGACGGCCCAGATCCTTTAGAATGGGTGACCCCCCACCCCCTGGTAAAGAGCCAACACCTACTGAAGTACTTGCTAAGAACAGGTAGTGGAGGAAGGTGGCTCTAAATACCAACTAAGCCCACCCAATTCAGAGACATGGCTTATAACTGCCCTGAGCACATCTGTTCTGTTCTGCCTAGAATCTTTGACCTGCCCTGAATATATAATGAGCAATAGTAAACTAAAGAATGTGATTTGTGTATTTTTTCCTAGACTTTGCTCTTTTAATTTTGAATTGATATTTCCTTATTGCAATATAATGCTTCTATTTTAATATTTATTATGTGCTGAATTATTAAACTTGTTTTGATATTGATAAGATTTTATACTTAAGAGATTTTTGAACCTTATAATATTGGAATTTGTGAACTTTTGAAATTGAATTGGATGTATTTTATGAATATGATACCTATGGAAATAAGGGTTGGTAGATTATAGCATAAAAGTTATATGTTTTGTGTCAAGTTGACAAGGGGCAAAATGTTATGTTTAGATTCAAGTGTCAGCTTGACAGTTGCAGGCTGTTTGGGGCACAGCTGTGGAGAATCAACAGCTGGAGCAGGACCCTGAACAAGTCTGCAGGTACTTGTTTAACTGATGTGGAAAACCCAGCCCATAGTGGGTGGTACTTTCCAATGGTGGATGGATAATAGGAGGTGCAAGGAGGAGAGACTTGCTCTTTTCTCTTATCCTGTGTCCACTTGCTGTTGAATTCACTCTTGGAGCAACATTGCCTTTTTGAAGCATCCTTGCCTTCTTTGTTGCTGCTGCTGCTGCTGCCTCTGTTCTTGGCTGATGCAAAGCTCAGCCCTTCCCACCTTGCCGCTGTCCTCGTAGGCCTGGTCCCATCAGCCTTGCTGCTGTTGCTGTTCACTGCTGATGTTGGAGCCCAGTGTCTTCAACCTCCAACAAGATAGAGGCTCAAGACAGGTGGCTACTTTGAAGGACACTACTTCTATTGTGAGTTGATTTAATATATATATATATATATTCTACCTATTCTGTTCTTCCAGAGAGCCCTGATTAATACATCCCAAACAGGGGTACAGCTCAGTAGTCATCAGACTATTTGTCCAGCATACATGGGTTTAATCCCTAGCACTGCATGAGACAGAATCTGGTGGTTCAGGCCTATGACCCTAGCTCTCACCAGAAGTGGGGGCAGAAAGACGAGAAGGTCAAGAATACCCTTTGGCACTTAGGAAATAGCAGAGGCCATCCTGGAATATCGGAAGCCCTGTCACGAAATGAAATGAAATAATGAAATGAAATGAAATGAAATGAAATGAAATGAAATGAAATGAAATGAAATGAAATGAAATGAAATGAAGAAATGCAGATTCACCCCTTCCATGTAGAATTCTAACAGCCAATTGCTGTAAGGGCACTAATTGTTCGTTATTCTGGGGTACACACCCTTTGAGACGTCCCTACAAAGAAAGAAATTTCAGGGAGAGCACATATTCCTAAACAAGGGGGCTTTTGTCAAATAGCTGCCATGTTGTGCTCTGCAGATTAACTCTATTCCTCCTCATTCTTTGATTTACCAAATATCTTAAATTGCTTTATCCACTTCACAAAATGTGTTCCCTTTGCAAAGTAAGTCTGCATATTCTGGGGAGTCTGGGGGGAGCAGATGTTGCTTGTGAGCTGTCGGGCCACACAGGAAGCACAATGGCAAGAACAGTAGAATTAGGGAGCGGTCTTCTCCTCCCTCCTCCGCTCTGCCCTAGTCACCGAGGACTAATTGCTTACACTGCCCCCCACCCCCGCAATCTCTGCTTCCCATTAGTAAATTGGAAGCAAAGCCTCCAGCTCTCCTCTCCCACACAAGCATCTGCAGAGCTGGCAGAAATAAGTTCCTCTTTCCTCCGCCTCAGGCACCTGGGGATGTAGGAAGGGGGTCTCTAAAGCAGGACACAAAGCAAGAAAGTAGTTAAAAGCAATCAATTAGTCCTTAAGGGTTGAGAGAAAACTCAGAACTCTTAGAAAACCAATCTAACTTCATAAATTGCTTAAAGCCTGGTGCCTTTCCTGTCTGTAACACTATATGTAAGGGAGAAAGTGATTTCGAACTGCTTGGCCCTGAATAGGACATCTAAGTACCCCCACTCACACCCCAAGGCTCAGGGAACATTGCAGAAGAAGGGGCAGTAAAACTGTAAAAGCCTGAAGAGGGATAAGGACAGCCAGACACTATCTTCTGGACATGACAGAACTGGTGTTTTCATGAATTCACTGTAGATCCCCACGAGACCCGCATGGGATTATCCTAGAAACATTCATCATGGAAGAGCAAAGATCCCAAGAAGCTCCCTGCCTCCCTGAAGGATTGATGAGGGAGGAAGTGCAAGATGCGTTCCTCTACAGTACACGCACTGATAGAAGATTCAGCTCCACCGACTATTCAGGCACAGCACATCAAACGCAAACCAGATGAAACCCAGCGGAGACCACATGGGAGAAAAGACTTGAAAATAGGAGGGAGTCTGGCAGGGGAAAGAAGAGTTGTAATGGAAGAGGAGTGAATGGGATTGGGGATTAAGGTGTGAAGATACTGCAAGTTCACTGTATTTGTGTATGATACACAAAAAGAATAAAAATATGGGAAATAAAACACCCGACCCTACAGACATGGTCAGCACATGCTATTTATAGCCTTACTATGGAGAAGACACTTACTCCTCAGGTCAGCAGAGCAGCTCTCTGCACCCTTCAGAATGACCAGGTAATGTTATCTGAGTTAGGGTCGAAGCCTGGGTGGGCCCTGGCAGCCCTCACAAACTAGACTGATCCCCCCCTTCTCAACCCATGCTCTCTTAATTATCTGCCAATTAAGGAGACACGTAACAGTGACATCAGAGAAAGGAGATTGATTCCATGTGACCAGAAGGAAAAAAGAACAAATAGAGGGTCTAGGGATGACACCCAAGTCTGTTTGGGGGACACTAACATGAGGCTTACCTGCCAAATCCTGGTCAAAGTAAGTCCAGCCCATCATTGTCCATCATTGTCTCAGCTCTAGCCTGTCCTACAAGACAGTCTGATAAATTATCTGAATTCTAGGAAATCTCTTCTCATGGGAGACAAGTTCATCCAAGTATTCAGAAGATCAGTCTTTTCCTTCGTCCAGCATAAGATTCCTAGGCAAAGCCTAATACCAGGATTCCATGGTTCCAGTCACCTGATAACTGTTAGGAAGGGCACTAGAGTTTCATGAGAGTGTTCTCTGCCATGGTCTGAACGTTGAGTCTCTCCCCACCATACACACACACCCCTCAAGGCTTATGTGCTTCAATCCTTAGCTGGTGTTAATGTTTGGGAAAGTCGTGATACCTTTTAAAGGTCACACTTTGCTGGAGGAAGGTATGTCAAAGCAGGGAGGGCTTGAGGTTTGGTAGCCCTGGTCCTGATTCTTTCTGCTGCTCTTGTTCTTTCTGCTCCATGATAAATGTGGTGACCTGAACCAATATCCTACTTCTGCCTCCAAGCCATACCGTCTGATGTGTGATTCCCACAATAAAGTACTATATCTCCTTTGGAATCATCGGAATTCCAAACAAATCTCCCTTTCTCCCTTTCGTTGTGTCTGAGAACGGCCTCCCAGAAGCAACCAGAAAAGAAACATTGTCTAACCCACAAGGATGGCTACCTTATCAAGTTGCAAGCTCCTGTCCTATAGCAATAAGAATGGAAGGAGATGGACATAATAAAAATTGCCCTGCCTCAGTTATTCCACATGTTACTGATAAATTCATGATCAAATGGTTTAAAGGAGAATAAAGGGTTTTCATTTGGCTGACAGTAGTCCAGCTACAGTTCCTTGTCCAGCTCGGTGGGAGAATCCACACCAACATTAAGGGGCGAGGGAACTGGCCACACCATAGTCATACATTTCCAGAACTGCGAGAGAGGGACAATGCCTCCTTACCAGACCAGCATGCCTGGCCAAGTATACAGAAAGATGCCAACTTTCTCAACCAGGTCCCTCCATCTTATTCACCAGGGACTAGTCCCGCCCACCAGAGGCTGGACCTCCCATGTAGACTTCATTGGGGCTTAACTCAGCCACTGACTCCTTTCAAATGCACCCAGAGCTCAAGCCCTGGACCATCAGGTTGACAGCCGTATGTAACTATAACAGTGGCTACACCAGGCGTGCTGACGGGCACTAGGGTCCCAACGCACACAGCGGGCTGAGGCAGAAGCATCACTTGAGCCTGGCAGTTTGAACCAGACAACGGAGGGAGACCTCTACTCTTGCTCTTTAAATTGATCATGCAGAGCATAGCGATGCACCCAGTCACTGGACATAAAGAAACATGCACAGCCAAATCTGTGGATTTCCTCGTGAGTTTTTGTTTTTTAGTATAAAGTAAAAGATTTTAATAGAATGTTTGTAGCATGCTACCTCAACTTGTCTTGCCCTAGGGAACAGATTTGCTTTACTCTTAAGTCTTGGAGAACTTCATTTCCTGAGCTTTGCTGATGCCCTTGAGGTACCTGACACTCAAGGTGTCCGCAGATAGATCCTCAGAGGGAATCCTTACAGAGGCTCAGGGGAAAACTGCCACCTTTTATTTTGCTCAGAAACAAGCACTAACCGATTGAAGCAAAGAATGTGACCATCTCTGAAAGCCCTCAGAAGTATCAGCCTGCACTGTGCTGGGGGCTGCCCACATCGCAGAGCCATAGAGAATTCCATGTACAAATAGACCTGTCTTATTTGCAATGTACTTGTCAATGTTGCCAAGTGCAAGGCAAATGGATTATAGTGGAGGCTGTGATGGAAGCAGAGAGATGAAAGGCAATACAAATCTACCTTTACAGCCAAGGAGGAGTCAGTAAAGTGCTTGTCTTAGAAGCGTCAGGATCTGAGTTAAGTGCTACCAGCCTGGATGATACACTATATTTAAATAAGTTCAGGTTGGGATTGGCTTGGCAATGAGAAAAAAGAGGAGACAAGGAGGAAGAGGAAAAGGAAGAAGAAGAGGAGAAGAAAAGAAAGAATGGCACCAAGTGTGGTGGCCACACATGGAATCCCGGTGCTGGAGTAGGAAGGTGGACACAAGCCAATCCTGGGGCTCACTGGCCAACCAGTCTAGTCTACTCAACAAGCTCTAGGTTTGTCATATTAGGAAAAGAGAGGAAGAGAGAAGAAGGGAGGGAGGGAGGGATGGAGGGAGGGAAGGAGCGAGGGAGGGAGTGAGGGAGGGAGGGAGAGAGAAAGAGAGAGAGAAAAAGAGAGAAAGAGAGAGAGAGAAAGAAAGAAAGAAAGAAAGAAAGAAAGAATGAAAGAAAGAAAGAAAGAAAGAAGAGAAAGACAAATATTGCCACCTAAAAATGTCCTCTGACGTCCACATACACACACGACTTACTGTAAGTATGCCTCTAGACTTGCTATTCTCCGACTGAAAGTGTTTTTGATAAATTAAAATAATGCACAATATAAAACAGAACTTCTGTTTCCTCACAGAACAGCAGAGACTTGGTTTATCCTCCTTTCCTTAGCAGCAACCAGGACAAAAACTGACTTGACAGGCAGGAAGCCACGGGTAGGGTGGGAGGCGGGACCAAGAGACCAGTGAGAGATACTGACAAAGGCAGTTTTTAGGCTTCCAGAATGGAAAGAAGAATCCAGACAGATGTCGGTACTCTGCCTGAGTTAAGGAGGCAGAGATCAGAATTCCAAGGAGCCAGCACTACTAATATGTGAGGAAGAGAGGACCAGGGTGAAGAATGCCCACACAGTCAGAACTCAGGAGCAGGGAACAAGGATGAGAGACATGCCTAACTAGAAAGCTCCAGGCATCCAGCTTTACAAGTAACAGGAGAGACTTCTAGAGGTAAGAAAAAAACTAAACAGAAATGAATATGTAGGAAGATTTCCAAGGCTCACACGGAGCTTAGAAAAATCTGTGCTTCCCCAGACAAAGCAGAAACACCATATAACATAGGACATTGACCTTTGAATAATGGTCACCCTGGATCTTTCCTGGCAAGTCTTAAAAATAATTTTTAAAAATCTACTTAAAGGGTAGAAACACAGTTCAGTGATAGAGAAGGATAGAAATGATGTAGTTCAGTGGTACAGCACCTTCCTACATGTGAAAGGCCCTGGGTTTCATCTCTGAAAATAACCAAACCCAACTAACCAATCAACGAGGCAAAACAAAAACATGAATTGGAAGTCGCTAAATAGTGTCCCAGGTCAAATCCAATGATGATTTTAAAAGTTGCAACAAAATCTAGCAAAGCAACGATGTAAAATTTGCATTTTATTTTTAAAGAAGGGAAAGACATGAAAAGACCCCAAGAAATGTGTTCTATAAATTTGGCAAAACTCTAACAAGACTGATGAGAAATAAAGGAGAGGAAACACAAGTCACTACCATCACTAGTGGAAGACAGGACATTACTACAGATCCTACAGTAATTACAAAGCGTACAAGAGAGTACTATGAATTTGAGGCTAAAAAAGTAGATGGAATGAAAAATTACTTAGAAGACAAAATCTAGTAAATCCAAGTTCACACACTTATGTATTTTTTTAAAAGCTTATGCTATAGTATAAAACTTCAACATGAAAAAATGCCTTGAAGGCATCCATGCCCTTCATGAACTCCATGCCTGGAATCTGTGAGTTCTTTTCTGGCTCACTTGCCCCTCAGACTGTGAGCTCTTTTCTGTTTCCTTGCCCCTCATGGATTCCATGTCTGTACTTTCCATCTTTCTCTCCTCTAATAAACTCAGCCTTAATCCTAAAAAAAAGTCCTTCAAAATATCACATAAAGACTCCACTGGTGAATTCTTCCAAGATATCTAAGAAACAATTAATGCAATTTCGACACTAATCTTCTATATTTTCTAAAGGCCTAGAAATGGAAAAATACTGTTTGATTCCTTTTCCTTTTTATATTTCCCAAGGCTGCATTTACTTATCTAAAATGATAATAAAGCTTTCCCTCGGCTTTATCATAAAAACCAGTGAGATAATGCTATAAGAGAGCTGTGGAAATGGAGCAGACAGAAGTCAATGTAAGGGACTTGGAGCGCGGTTCAATGGTAAAGAGCTCACGGAGAACATGTGAGGCCCCAAGTTCAATCCCATGTACACACGGAGTCAATTACACACAGAGTCAATGTGGTCTTCAGACTGAGGTGAAAGCAAACAAGAAATCTCATTAATAATTTACATTTTCTGTAATAAATGTTCCTTGTCTGCATGGACTTATTAAGGTCTGCCATCCTAGAAAAACTGGTCAGTGTTTGCCTAGGAAAACAAACTATATTAGTTCCGCATTTTGGAAAATGACAGATAGGTTATAGATGATAGACAGACAGACAGACAGGTAGAGAGAGAGAGAGAGAGAGAGAGAAAGGATGGATGGATGGATGCATGGATGGATGGATGGATGGATGGATGGATGGATGGATGGACGGATGGGCTACATAGATGATAGATAAGATAGTAGATGGATTGATAGATAGATGATAGATAATAAATGACAGAGAGATGGAGATGATTGATAACAGATAATTTTCCTTCTATTACTTTTAGAGCATGTAAGGACATGTATGCATGTCATGGCACATGGTGGGGGTCAGAGACAACTTTCAGAAGCCAGTTCTCTCCTCCCACCACGGGAACTTCTGGAGTTTGAACTCAAGTCCCCGCTTTGAAGCAGGCATTTCACCCGCTGCGCTCTCTCGCCAGCTTTAGCTTCTTTCACATTTCGTGTTTTCCTTTCAAGAAATATCCGTAGAACTGAAGAAAACTCCTTGAAAATGTCACGTAAAGAATCCAAAGACGAAGTCTTTCAAAATATCCAAGAAACAAACAACACAACTGTCTATTTGTTTACACATGTATGTCTATTTGATATTCCTTTAAAATGCTGAAAAGTCTTTATTCAAGAGCAAAGACATCGAGGTCTGAAACATCAAGGAGATCTTTGCCAGAGAGACCTAAAATCTGCCTGAAACTGAGCCGAAATCCACCTGCTGTCCTCTCTCGGCTGTAAAACACTAACTCACCCTGGGTTTATCTTAGCTTCTCTCAGCAAACAGCAGCACGTTTTCAGCTCCTAGCTACCCGGAACTCTCCCACAAACACTGTCCTGCCCAGCCAGGATTGTCTATGCCCAGCCACAGATTTTTTTTTCCACCCTTGGGAGAGGAGAAAACATCAGAGGAGAAAAAATTGAAAGGAAGCTAGAGTCAGAACCAGGAAACCCTAGAGACAGGTTGAGGCATGCATACAGATCTGGGCTGCACTTGCCCTAGGCTGGCTTACGCTGAGAGCCACAAGGAAAATGTCCCATGCACCAAAGTGTGCGACTATCTCACTTAAAGGCCAGCTATATTTCATTGACAAAGGAAAGACTGAACTGGACCAGAATTATCCAGCACAATGTACAACTGGCAATGACTTCAGAAAATTCTGGACGGCACCTGCCACTTGGAGACAAAACCAGCCAGTAACTCTCTCTCCAGCAACTGTAATAGCTCAGCCCCTCCAGCCCCCGTAAGAAAATAGTTTGGACGAAGACGTTTGGTCACAGGACAAGCAGTCCATCCCGATGCACGAGCACACAGAGGAGTAGAAGGTGGCGTTCCTTGTGTCGGGCCAGCTTTGAAGTCAATGGACGAGATATAGATGTCAGCTTGAGGACAGACAGGCTTCGTTGCGCATGAGCATCACACCACCAGCACCTGTCCCCTCAGCAGGTTGCCTGCCTCGGAGGGAAAGGGGACACACATCTCCTCCCGGCCTCTCCTCCCCAGCCTGCCGCAGCCACGAAGGGGGCGCGTCCTCTCGGTCTGTGTCAGCACATGGAGATCAGTCAGGGGAGACCACTTGTAATTATTTGATGCAGATGGCCACTTCGTTAGCAGAGCTCGCAAGCAGCCACTTCCAGAGTGTGGAGCGACCCCTCCCTCCTCCTTCCAGAGCATCCCCTCCCTCCTCCTTCCGGAGCATCCCCTCCCTCCTCCTTCCGGAGCATCCCCTCCCTCCTCCTTCCGGAGCATCCCCTCCCTCCTCCTTCCGGAGCATCCCCTCCTTCCTCCTTCCGGAACATCCCCTCAGGATGAAGCCGTCAGCTCTGTGTCTCCCCCTTCCTTGTTTTGGACCACAGAATCTGCAACACCCCCTCAAGTGCAGCAATAAGAAGGCTGGGATAGTAGCACTCAGGAGAGTAGCTTCCTGCTCTAAAGAAAGGTGGTCACCACAGAAAGCCACAAGTGGGCAAAAGGCAGCAAATAAGTGACTGTGGGCTGCTCATCCCTGAGCAGAACATCTAAGTCACCCCCACTCCCACCTCAAGGCCCAGAGAGCATCGCAGAAGAGGGGGCAGTGAGATTGTAAGAACCCAAAGTGGGGTAGGGGCACAGCGAGATACCATCTCCTGGGCATGACAGAGCTGGTACGTTCAGGAATCTACTGCAGCTGTGTAGATCCCCACAGTTCCATGTGGGATTTGTCCCTGCAACATGCTATCATGGAAAGGGAAAGATCTCCAGAGACACCGTCCCTCCGTGAGAGACAGATGAAAGCTAATGTGGATAAGAAGAAATGCAAGATGCTTTCCTCAGTGGTGTACCCACTGATATAAGATCATGCTCCACCAAATACTCAGGCCTGTGACATCAAAGGCAGACCAGATGAAACCCAGTGGACCACACATGTGGAGAGAAATGGAAAATAAGAGGGAGTCTGGCAGGAGAGAAGAAGAGATGTCATAGGAAAAGGAAGGGGGATGGAATTGGGGATTAAGGGTGTAAAAATATAAGTTCAGCATATTCATGTACAATGCAAAAAAATTAAATAAAAATAAGTAAATGAACAAATAAACAAATGAATAAAATAAGTAAAAGAAGACTGAGAGAGGACTTGAGGTCACAGTCTCAGAAAAAAAAAAGAAGCCAGAAAATAGGAAACTCCCAGAGTCAGGCACATGCCTAAAATCCAACTTTCAGGAGACAGAAGTGGGAAGATTTGGGTGTCCCAGGCCAGCTTGGGCTACACATAGAGACTCACAAGGCTGGGGCATAGATCACTTGATGAGTATTGATGATCGACCCAAGTCCTCTTCCACGTGAAATAGAACCACCCACCAAGCACATAACACACAGCCAGGAGGAAACCTGGCACACTACAAATTCAGGAGCATACGGCTGGTACTGTAAACCAAATACCTGAAGATGGGAGGACCACAGGCTTCAGGAAGGAACAAACCTCCTAGTGCTCACTGTAAATACTTGATAGTAGCTGCTAGCTAAACACATCATTATGCCCAAGATCAGAAAAGCACTGAGCACTCAACCAAGAACCAGCCCTGTGTAACAGAAGATGCACATAATGCAGAGAACCACGACAGGCCAAAGAGCGAAGTAAAAGAGCTGTGAGTGGCTCGGTTCTAATCAAGATGTCTAAGCCACACACTTCTTAAGGCTCAGAGAACTTTGTGGAAGAGGGGGCAGCAGGAATATCAAAACTAGCTCGGCTGGCCGCTATCTTGTTGTCGATGGGCACCCAGTGGGCAGTGCCAGGAGCTGGACTTCGAAGTCGAGGTCACTGCTAGGAGGAGGGGGTCTGGCAGCTCCCATGGGGAGCTTTGGGTGCCTCTGCCCGGGTCAGGCTGGATGAAACAGTAAGCTGAGCAGATCTTGACCACTGGCCTTCTACTCGCCAGCATTACCTAGCTTTCCTTTTGTGGTCCATTGCTTCATCCTCTGCCCTCAGTGTGAACTGGCCCCCAACGCAATGTGTGTTTGTTAAACCAAGGAAGGGTAGGGGCGGTAGGGCAAGAACTCCAGCGGGGCAGGACACTGGGGAGTCCTCCGGGAGCCCTTCACCCACCAGGTGAGCAGGCAGAGCAGCATGATGTGCTAAGATGACAAATCAAAGCATGCCTGTTTGGTTTCTGCAGCTAAGACACAGGATCCCACACTGGGTAATTTGTCAAGAGAAAAGGTTCGTTTCTATCAGTACCTGCACAATGGCCTGGAACTGCGACGGGGCCCTTTGAGTCTATCCTCAGCAAACTGTGGGGCCTCACAGCTGTGCTGTGCTCGTGTTCTGTAGGCAGGACGCCGGTCAGATTGGCACGGAATGGGAGCTTTCTTGTGCTTCGTGCCAGCGCAAAAGACAGAGCTCAGCATACATGTGTCTGAATTCTACCAGAGTGCAGAGCGTCGCGTTCTGAGACAAGCCGCATGCGGTCAGAGTCCAAGGACCGAAAAGTCCACAAATGCCAGGCAGATGAAAAAGGGCGAGCTGAGAGCATCTGCTACCCTGGGGGTTCGGGTGTGTGGCATGCATTAGTCTGCATTGAAGATTCCGCCACGCCCTTCATCAGTACCTGCGGGATGACCTGGGCCTGCCACGTGACCTCTTTGAGGCTATCCTGAGCAAACTGCGGGGCCCCAAAGCTGTGCTGGAGCTGCGGGCTTCCTACGGCTTCTACTCCAGTTCCCTGCTTGTCGTTTGTGATGGCGAAGAGTATCCATCTGTCTCATGCACCTGGATGTGGGGCTACTGTGGCCCCAACACCAGCCCTGAGGCTGGCCCTTGTTCTCCACCTAAGGTGGACGCCCGCATGACTGACTTTGCACACAGCACATCCCAGGGCTTCCAGGAGGACCCCACCGTGCACAACCGGCCCGACGGAGGCTATGTGTTCAGGTCGGAGAATCTCATCAGCATCATGGAACAGGTAGATGCAGGTAGGAAGGCCGGTGAATGGACCTCCACAAGACCCCTTTCCTCTCTACCCAGAGGCAGGGACCATGGCTTTGAACTTACCATGAGGACACACAGACTTTTAAAGGGTTATATTTCTCTTTGGTGTAAGCTAAAAGAAATGATGGAATCCATGTATATGAAGCGAAGGACAGAACCTTCGTCCTTAGCTCTGTGGCCCTGACTGCTCTGTCCCGGCTGACTCAGGAAGGAAAGATGGCCCTGAGGGGGTGAGGGGGGCTTGGCAGCAGAGACATGATGATACCCTTGGGCTTTGGTTTCTCTTGCCTAGCCTTTGGGTGTGTGGTTCCAGGACCCTCGTAGTTGTAAGGTGAAGCTCTAGGCTGGCATAAGGGTCCCTCTGTGTCTACTCATCCTTCATTTCCCAGAAGTGGGAGAGGGCCGGATGCTGATGTCTTGGGAGCTTTTCAGTTTCGTAGGGTAGGTATCAGCCTGGGGCCTCTGGGGGCTCTACTGCAGACAGTATTTGCAGTTCTCCGGCTTTGGGTAGGCATCCCCTCATCTAGTTTGGGCAGCTCTGCTCAAGGGCTGTGGGCCGCTCCGGGTCTTGTACTTCTCCAGCCAAGCTCCAGGTTGTAGCTGGTGGTGAGGCATTTCAGACTCTGAACTTGGAGGGAACTTAATCTGCTTTAGGGGTATTGAGCCCTGGGTACAGGGACCCAGATTCTGCTAACAAGAGCTTCGTCTGACTAATCCTGGGGTCTGTCTGTACAGTTGTCCGCCTGCCAGCCCCTGTTTTGTGGGGAGCCTTCTGGCTGGGATGTTCCCTTGCTCATTAGCATATTTTGGTTGCCTTGATTTTCCTCAGAATTACTCTCTTTCTCTCCCATTTCTGAGCTGAGCTTCATCCCTCTGCCCTTCCTTAGCAGGTGCTACTATTTTATAAACCTAGGAGCAGAATAAATTGTGCATGGTGGTGCCCTGGGGGCCTGGCAGCCTTTTTGTGAATTCGGGGTGTGGCCTTCAGCACTGACTGGGTAGTTGAAGGTTCAAGGGATGACCCTGACCATTTGGTTTAGCTTGTGTTTTGCTATCAGCCTTTTTAATAGCAGAGACCTGTTACCTGCAACACGGGCATTCAACAGATAACAACCATTGACAAGGTTAACCCCCTCTGAGTCTATGGTTACCAAGGTTCTATGGTTGCCAAGGTTAACCCCCCCTCCAAGTCTATGGTTGCCAAGGTTATCCCCCTCCAAGTCTGTGGCCACTGCCATCACATTCCACACGGCTCTGTTTTGACATTATTAGATAAGCTTCCGGCCTTTGTCTGAGAGACAGTGATAACTAAAAGTGTAATTTTCCAGCTCTTAGAGACGCAGTCTCTGAAACAGGCTTCTTGATGGATCCCACTCTTGGTCCTCTGACCCTGGCCTCTGTGGTGGGCAGGTCCCCATTCTTTGGGGCTGGGGGTACACTTGCCTGCTTCTGGTATGACTTCAGCCACAGGGACAGTCAGTCTTTGTTACTGTAGACAGTCTTCCCTGACAGGACTGGGGATGAGATATTGGGTTTGGGGCCGCTGGAAAGATCTGGGAATGTATTCTTCCTGTGACCCCGCCCCCAACCAGTTCCAGATTCTGGCAGTGCTGCCCCACTCTGCTGCTTCTCTTAGCACTTCAACTGTCAAGTTCTGCCACGACGGAGTGGAAGGGCTGGGGTCTGCTGCTTCTCCCCAGGGCAGGGCCCCAACTCTTCAGCAGCTCGATACCTAGAGGCGCAGCCCTCTTATCTGGTGGGTGGTGGCAATCGCGTGCACATTTTCTGACACTGTTCTCTGCCTGCCGCAGGTTAGAGCTCTGCCCCGTGGGTCCTTCCTTCTCAGCCATGAAAAGGGACCTGGGATCAGGGGTTGGGGAGTTCAGGTCACCCCCTCTCTATAGTATTTCCCTGGGCCAACCCCGCACCAGCCCCCAGGAAGACAGGAGGTAGAGGGACTGCACGAATGGTGCAAAGAGGAAGGGAACTAGTGTTGCAACTCCGCCGAGACCCCTCCCCTCCCTCTCTGGGCCTGTGCACTGGGCGTGGCGATTCTCACCTAGAGGGGAGGGGCCTGGGCTAGTTGCAGCTGCTCAACATGCTCATGCATGGCCACGTGCACGTTTCCTAGACACAGATCGCTTTGAACTTTACAACTGTGCTGTTTGGTTATGTGTGTGCCCATTTAAAAAATATATACATTTTGACGAAGAAAAAGAATACCGGGAAGAACCTGGTCACTTCTCTTCTTGGATGGAAACGTACAACCTCCAATTCCTCTTTCCTGGAAGCTGTGCCTGCCCACACACCCTACAACCTGAGCCCGGATTCCAAACGTGACTCCAGCGGCTCTTCGGGCAGTTACATTTTCAAGGGTCTTTGAGATGCAGGCAGGTGCCTGGCCCCGAATGACCCCTTTCTGTGCACTCAATGCACCCCACCCAGCTTGAGTCAGCTTGTGTATGTCAAAATAAAACTTCTAGAAGCTGAAGCATATCCCAGGGGATTAATGACTGACAGTAGCCCGATTCATACCCAAGAATTCAATGCAATGGTTTCCACTTCTCCTAGACCTCTACGGAAGCTGGCCCTTTAACATCTCGCCATGGAACAGAAAAGATTACATGAGACACGACCCTGCCCTGACAGTCTGCGTGGAACTAGAGCTGGAGAAGAGAGAAGAGCATCAACAAGAAACTGTACCAACAGTCTACCCACCCGTGGACTATTGGCTCCCTGGCAGGTGGTCGGGCACCACCTAGTGCAGGATCGTACAGGGGATCAGGTGTTTGCTCAGCCAGGGAAACTTGGGAGAGGAAGAGAAACTGCTGGAGGGGAGAACAGGTCGGGTGGGATAGGGGGTAGACAGTAGATGATGAAAACACAAAACTTCATTGCTGATATAAATACACACATATATGTATGTATGTATGTATATATATACATACATATATTCCTTGATTGTGATAATTAATCCTGGGTGTCAACTTGACTCACCTGGCATTAACTAAGATCAGCTGAGACCACCTGAAGAGATTATCTGTATCAATACATTTACAATACAAAGACCAGCCCTAGATCTGATTGGAACCTCCCAGTAGTGGACCAGATAAAAGGAACCACAGAACAGAAGACTTGGAAGAAGAGAGACTCTCCAGGAATCCTCTGGTCTTCATCCATGTGGATGGGAGTGAATTAGCCTCCAGCTTCAGCCACCAGCCATGCATGCTGCCTCCGCCATGAAAGTCTGTTTCTCCCCTCTGGAACCATAAGTTGAATAAATCTCCCTTTCTCCCTTAAGTTATTTGCCTTTGGGTGTTCTTTCACAGCAACAGTTAAGAGTAACCATTACACTGATGGTCAAAAAAATAAGTTGTTTTTTAAAAAAAAGTATTAATAGTATGGAGAGCTAAAATCCTTAACTTTGATGTTGTATTAAAGATGCTGCTGCATCTTGTTTGTTTATTTGTTTGTTTATTTGTGTGTGTGGGTAACAAAATAAAAAATAAATCTGTGTAGCTAAGGTTTCAGACTCACTGTGTAGTCCCAACTGTGCAGCCTGAAACTTGGAACCCTGTGACTCAGCCTCCTAGGAGCTGGATTTACAAGTACACATGGCGACTGGCAAGCTTGACTTTCGAGGGGTTGATTAAAGCGTTGGAAGCCATTCGTTTGAAAATATATGACAAAGACTTTGGAGTCTGATGAATGTCTGACGAAATGGAGAGATAAAGGGATGAAGAATCGGTAGCCTGCAGTCATAACTCAATTGTCCACCCACGTACAAAATCTGGCAAAACAAGAGGCAAATTGGCACCCGGCTATGGCAAGCCCTTACCAGAACGAAGCAATGGTAACATTTATACAGCACTTATGATATGCCTTAGCACTCAATGAGCTGTGTAAGCTATCAGTATGGCCAATTTACAGGTGAGAAGTTATTTAACTTGCCCATCATTTCCAGTGATAACAGCAGAAATTTTTCCCCAAAAATCTATGTTACAAAAAAAAAAAAAAAACAAAAACTGGGCTACATATTGCCTTTTTAAAAACTACCCACTTCTTCTGTCTGTGATTCTGAGAAATAAAATATAGTTAATGAACAAAATAGAAACATCCCAGAGACATTAAAACACGGAGACCGCACAGCTTAAGAAAACTCACGTTTACTATCGATCTTGAAGTCCAAGCTCCTGTTGCCAGAAACACACACATGCACGCACAAACACACACACACACACACACACACACACACACACACACACACGGCACACACACACACCCATAGTGAACTGATGAGTCCTCTCTTCGCAGAGAAGCAAAGCTTTGAGCCAGGCCGTGAGCTTGACCTGCAGCTCTAGGCCTTCTTCTCCACATGTGTCCTCAGCAGGATTTCTGCCTCCTGAGGATAATAGCTGTACTTTTCCTGACCTCCATAGACAGAGCAAAGAAAATTGTTCGGCTCAAAAATGGAAATTTGCAGGGATTTTTGATAGATCTTTTGTGTCCCTCAAAATCTTTTAACAGGCGGTCACTGAAAAAGCTCAGTAGATAGTGGATTGGTCCACACACCAGGGGATGAGTTTGTTTCCCTGTAGTCCACGTGGCAGAAGGAGGGAATCAACTTCCAAAAGGTGTTTTCTGACCTCTGCATATACACGGTGATATATTCCTGCTCTCTCACTCTCTCTCTCGCTGTCTCTCTCTCTGCTCCACCGAATTGGACTACATAGTGGGTCAGCAACTTAAGAGTATCTATAACAAAGCCAAAGACCCATTTCCGTTTCTAGATGTTGTGACTTCAAGATGTTTCTCCCACGTTTATTAAATAGTTCACTAAGGCTCCTTGTTCAGCACACCTTCTGTGTGTGTGTGTGTGTGTGTGTGTGTGTGTGTGTGATGTGAGTACATATAAGTATATATATATATGACTAAGTAACGTATACATGTTTTATTCTTCTAGACTTTCATACACCAATGCTGTAATTTATGATACTTTCACTCTTTACCCTGTCTGTGTCTTTTATAAATCTCTGCAATAGAAATTTGACTCTGGAAATCATTCAATTGAGGTTCGTCAGCTCTCTTATCTCATGTGCCAGGCTGTCCCTGGCATGTTGGAAACTGCACTCAGGCGTGGGCCGGAATGCCAGAGCGCAAGGTGGCAAAAAAGAGCCCTTCAATAGGCAGACGGGCTTGCTCGGGACGCCATGGTGAGATACCACTGGTGACAGACAAGAAAATGCCTTGCAATTGTTACAGAGAGAGAGAGAAGTGTTTCTCCTCTAGAGACAGCAGCAGCCCAAGCAAGTGTCAATTAATTTCAGAGGGGGAAGTTCCAGCCTCGCAGAAAATTCTCTATGAGACAAACTCAGGTCTCACTGAGCAAATGCCAACAGAAATATTTTGTTGGGAACTTTTTAAAAGAAGAGTATTTTTCCCTGCAGTTTTCAATTTTTTAATTAATTAATTAAACAATCTATTTATTTATCTATCTATCTGAGACAGAGAAAGAGAGCGCATGCACGCCACAACACACAGGTGGCAGTCACAGGACAAGTTTCACAAGTCAGTTCTCTCCTTCCATCCTGTAGGCTTCCCGGGATGGAATTCAGGTTTGTCATGTTTTTGAGCAGATCCCTCACCAGATGAGGGATCCAGCCAGCCCCTCTACAGTTTTAGTGCTGTATTTTGTGTGTGTGTGGGTGGGGGGGTGGTTTATTGATATAGGGTCTTGCCTGGCATACTCTGTGTAGCCCAGGCTGGCTCTGAATAGGCTATATCCTGCATATATGCTATAGACAACTTGAACCTCTGTTTTTTTGCTCTCTCCATCTCTACAGTACTAAACTCACAGCCGTGTGTGGCCACGTGCATCATAGTCCAGCTACTTGCTTGCTTTTCTTTTACCTTTTCTTTTATTTTTATTCTTTGACATCTTAATACACAAAAACAAATTGAATCTGTGGGTTTTCATCCCTTGTCATCCAGTCCCCCCTCCCTTCCTGTCCATTTCATGTGCTCTCCTTTCCAGCCATTCTCCTTCCTACTTTCATGCCTGGCTTCACTGTGACTCGCTGGTTTTCATCTGGGATGTCTGCACCTGAGCGCCTGGTGGGGCGTGGATGACCAACAGTTCACAACAGTTGAGTGGACACTTCCCTCTGCTGCTTGGCATTTGGCTTCTTGACTTTAGACAAGTCTTGGCACCCTTAAACAGGCTGATTCTCTTGCTGTTCTGGAACTCTCCAAGGAGGCTAAGCTGGCAGGCCGGCAAGCTCTAGGGATCTGCCTGGTTTCTATAGTGCGGAGATCACAAGTACCCAACCCAACACCCAACCTTTGCTACATGGCTTCCGGGGATCGAGTTTACAGTCATGCTTCTCCTCTTGCAAACTGGTCTCTGCCCACTTCATCTTCAGGAATAATAAATTCAAAGAAGCGGTCACTGAGGGCGAATACAAAGCCCATCAGCACTAGCTCAGCCTCTTCCAAAGAGAACCACTGTACATCTGGAGACGACTTCCTCAGAACCACACCTCTGTTTCCCTCCACCCTGCTGGCCACAGGAGACGTGATGCTTCAACACGTGAAGTCCTAGATCTTCCAGACGCTGCGGGCAGGAGCACTTCTTGCTAAATGAGAAGGCTGAGCCTGGCCATTTTGCTTCCAAATCATCAACCAAAAGAGGCCCAGACACATTCTCTTCTGCCTCCTGCCCAAGACTATCCTTAGCCCAAGCATACTGATTCTGTAGCATTATCTCTAATTTGTAAAAATAAATAAACAAGCAAATAAATAAACACTATACCCAGAACACAGGAGATTGGCTTGCTTTTTACAATGCTGGCCTCACAAGCAGGAGGACCTGACTTCGATCCCTAGAACCCATGAAAAATGTTGGCTGTCGGTTGGGCATCTGTGAGCTCAGCACTGGAGAAGCAGCCGGCAGGTCTCCGGAACTTGCTGGTCCGCACCTTAGTCTCCTTGGTGAATTCCAGAACAGCAAGAGACTCTGCCTCAAAATAACAAGGTGTATAGCCGCCCCCATCCCCCTCCCCCACCAAGGAATGATCTGAGATCTGGTTTTATTCTCCCCCTTGATGGTAAATGAGAGAAGCTCCCTGAGGTTCAGGCTACACAGCAAGACCGTGTCTCAGAAGGGGGAGCAGGGAGGATGGAAGGGAGAGAGAGAAAAGACCATCTCAGGCTAATATATATATATCCTGATTTATTGATAAGAGAAAAAGAAAGCAACTTGCACACACTTGAGGGTCCACAGGGGCAAAGGAGCCCTGAAATTAGCTTATTTTAAAAAAACGAAACTTGAGCAGAGATGACTCTGGAGTTAAGGCGCTGTGCAAGCTGGGAGACCCAAGTCCGGATCCCCAGCACCCACGTGATCACGACACACATGTCTGTGATCCCAGCACTCCTGATGGAAGAAGGGAGGCAAAGATGGAACCCAGAAGCTTGTGGGCTACTAACCTAACAGAGGCAGTGGTAGGCAAGAGACCTGCTTCAAACAAAATGGAAAGACGGGGTGCTGGAGAGGTGCCTCTGGGGTTAAGGTCAGGACTCTGCAGGCAGAAGGTCCTGAGTTTGGATCCTAGACCCCATGTATAGACGCCGGGCGGAAGCAGGGGCAGCCTGCGCTTCTGGTCCTGATAGGGCAGAGCCTGTGAATCCTGGGGCAGAGTAAGCAAGGAGGAGGTGGAGGTGGTCCATGGTGGTTCCCGAATTCGTCAGTGGTTCTACACACACACACACACACACACACACACACACATACATACACACATGCGTACCCACATGCATGCACAATTGAATAAAAATAATAAATAATAAAAAAACTAAAAAAAATGGAAAGACGGATATCTGAGGTTGTTGTATGACATCTATACACACGCACATAACCACACATTTACACACACATAACCACACACACACATCTATACACACATAACCACACACACACATCTATACACACATAACCACACACACACATGCATACATATACACACATATACACACATAACCACACATACATCTATACACACATAACCACACACACACATGCATACATATACACACATATACACACATAACCACACATACATCTATACACACATAACCACACACAAACATACACACATCTATACACACATACCACATACCAACATGTACCTATATAACCACATACATATACCCACACGTATCACATATTCTCATAATCCCCACAAACATATTACACACATCATATGCATACATAAACACATATACACACATATAACATATTCACATAATCACCCGCCATATTCACATCATATACACACATAACCACACATGTCATATGTATACATAACCACACACACCACACATATCACATAATCTCACACACATCATACCTTATGCACACATAATTACACAAACACACACATTATATGCATCCATAACTACACACACATCACACATAATCACACATACACACATCATAGACATGCATAACTACACACACATACACACATGAGTTATTTAGTGGCACATGGAATCAGGCTTTAGGTAAGGCTTCTTTATCGCTGTAGAGACATTGCACAAGATTCCTAGACCATCACTAACATTCCATTCTGCTCCCCTCTATCCTGTCCCCCTAAAGACTCAAGAAGATTCTCCCATTCTAGAACTTACCTCCACTCATCTTCAAAGCCATAGAAAAGAGCAAACGCCATTTTCTTGAGAGATCTCACAAAACAGAACTATGTTCAAATTTTTTCTCCTTTCATAGAAATATAGCTGCAATTTTTATTCTGCAAAATTTATTCCAAGGACTAATTAATAAAGGGCCGTTAAGCAAGAAAGAGAATTCTGCTATGCCCAGGCCTGTGGTTACTAATAGAGATCTTGGCACAGGTTCAGACCCCTAAAGAGTGGCACTTGCTCAGCTTAAAACCCAAAAGCTCACTAAAGAAGAAAACAAAAAGCCTACAGATCCCCCCTTTCTGGGGGATCCACACAGTTTCTAGGGGGGGGGGTCTGCACAGCATTTTCTTCAGACTAGGATATTCTCTGGAGGTTTGCATTGCTGATTATGAGATACTGTTTGAGGTCTGAAATGGATACAGTATGAAAGTAGAATAAAGTCTCCTGCTATCTGGGACGACGCACCACAGTCAGAAAGTGTGCTGTGCAACATCCCCCCAGAGGACATTGCTGGAAAGCACAGGGCTTGTATGCAGTGATTTGCATATGCATCGGGGCCACAGGGACAGAAGTATGCAAGGAGAGCGATGGAGCCTCATGATGTGCAGCATCCAGCCTTCACCCAGGCTCTTGAGGGACAACACTCTTACCAACAGAGTGCTTGGCCACACCAACACCCCAATGCTGCCCCCGTCTTGCCCCCAAGAGGCCCAGCATGTCCCTCTTTGGAGCTGGATCTCTCTCTCTCTCAGTTCACCATCCTACTAGCAAATCTCAGCTGAATATACAAAATGTGAAGGCACTTTTGGGGTATGGATAACATCTGTCTCTGGGGATCTATACACTTCCCACATCCAGTACAATCTTGCCCAGGCTCTCGATCAAGGGAAATGGTTGATCCGTGTGCCAGGACAATCAATGGGCAAAGATGGCTCTGTCACTCAAGGAAGGATAATCGTAGTCCTTTTGAAGAGTGGAAGTAGAAGAGGGAGGCAGTAAGACAGGAAGGGAAGAAGGGAAGGAGATTTCTTCTGACGAATAACCACGTGCTAGAGAATCACAGAAGCCAGATATTGACAAGACTAGCCCTTGGGTTTGAGAATGAAACCAACCCAGAAGAGACTTGAAACTGGGGTACAATCCATCCTGATGACATCCAAGTATTTGGTGGACCTGCATCTATACTTTCACCCCTGGACTTTGCATTTACCAAAGCCACTGACTATTCTCTTTGGTTAGATGACAATTTCCCCCTCATTTTTATATGCATGTGGGGGTGCAGGACGCATGCATATATGTATGCATGTTCACAGATGCACATGGTAGGTGCTTGTGTGCACGTGTGCACATGTATGTGGAGACCCAAGACTGACATTGGGAATCATCTTCAATTGTTCTGTCTGCTTCGTTCTGGGATTTCCCAAGCTCCACCCACCAGGGTGGTGCAAGCTGCAGCCATTTCTGCCTGGCATTTTCACATGGGACCCAGACTCTGAACTCAGGTCTTACTGCTTATGAGGCAGAGTCTTAACCCCTGAGCCATCTCTTTAGCCCCCACCTTATTCTTTTTGAGGCGGATTCTCAATCAACCCAGAGCTTGCCCATAAAGCTAGTTTGACTAGCCAGTTTCCCCTGGTAATATCTGGTCTCTGCCTCTGAGGCTGGAATTACAACCCACTTGGCACTTTATGTGGAACCTGAGGATTTGAACTCGAGTCCTTTTGCATGCATGCGTTAACTCTCTCCAGGGAGCCATCTCCCAGCCCAGAGTAGCTCAACTTGTCTGGCAGCCAAAAACCCTGATCTGACACTAGGAGATGATGACGTGTAGGATATCTGCAACCTACTGTATTGCATCGTCAGCTAAAGAGCCCTATGGCCACATGACCCAGGAGGAAGTCCAAACGGTGACTATTCACAGCACAGGCTATGTGTCAAGGACTTGCATCCCAGGACTTGGTAACAGCTGACCAACTGACCGTTAGGCCATGTGGTCCCTATTCTTTACTGTTTCTTTCTTTCTTTCCCTATTACTTTTAAAATCAGGCCTTGGTTTGTTTAAGCCCTGCGCTACAGAAGTTGGCTCATACTCCAAGACTCGGTGCTGATAGAGCCACCTGGGCCCATTGACCAGCGCCTGACACTGCGGGTCCCTCCAGACCCAGAATGAGACTTGTACTTCTGCAGTTCTGCCTGCCAAAGCGGAGACATAGAGACTGATTGGCAAGTGAGTCTCCCATGATTCATTCAGAGTTTTGTAAGCAACTGCTTGGGTGGCCTCGAGGCAGAAACTGAAGACTGCTTTAGCAATGAAGTAGAACCAGGGCTGGAGGTGTGGCTTAGCTGGTAAAGAGCTTGCCAAGCACACACAAGGTCCTGGGTTTGGTGGCCATTAAGGCATAAACTGGGTATGTTAGTGATGCAGGAACGGTCTTTTGGTTGTCACATCTGGGTCGCCAAATGATACAGGGACAGGAAACAACCGTCCCAATGATACAGGGTTCTTGTGTTCCAGGGTTCTTGTGTTCCAGACTCGAAGATTGAAACCAGAACACATGTAGAGGATTAAGATAGAGTTTATTAGAGGAGAGAAAGGCTGGAACTCATGGGCTCCAGACGTGGAGTGCCACGGGGGAGTAGGGTGCCCTGGAGAATTCAAGAGGAGCCGACAGCTAGAAAGAACCCATGGAATCCATGAGAAGCAGGCAAGGAACAAACTCATGGCATTAATGCCATGAGGGGCTAGGGCACCAAAGATGGCTGCCAGGGCCAGGCATATTTATGCACCTAGACAAGCCGAGGAAACGGGCTTTTTCTCATTGGTTAACTCCCACTGGGGCCCAACCCAGTTGCTCTTGGGCACATGTGGGCTAGAGGTCAAGTTGTTTGATGTGGAGAGCTCACCACCATATCCTTTTCATAGGGAAGTTGGCCATTTTATCTTTGAGAGGATTGGAGTCAGTTCCCAGCAGGGGTGTTCCTTCAGGGTGATTCCAGTGGGGGATGACCTTCAGGAATTCCAAAGACCTTCAAAGACCTTGAGAGACCCATTCCATATAGCTGCTCAATCCTGCCTCGGTAGTGTATGTCTGTATTTCTCCTAGGGGGAGCTCATGTCCTCCTCAATTATGTACAAGGTCAACCTCAAAGCCAGACTGGGCTATATGAAGCACTGCTGAGAGAGAGAGAGAGAGAGAGCAAGAAGAGAGAAGAGAAAAGGGGAGGGGAGAGGAAGGGAGGGGAGGGGAGGAGAGGAGGGGAGGAGAAAGTCAATTTCTCTCCACAGGGGCAGTTAAGAGTTGAAGCAGACCATTGAGTTGAACTTCCGCAGCTGCAAGGACCCCCTCAGAGCAGCACACATGCTGTCACAAAGGTACTTACTGGGAAGGGTCACTCCCTTTCCAATCCAGCAGGCCTCCTCTCTCCCCACCTTGGGGCCTTATTCTCTTTCCCCGTCTGATAAAGTAATCCTTCCTAAGGGGCCAATGGATTGATGAATAGCTCCTTCTGAAAAGCATATTTGCATTTTAATAGGGACTTTCTGGACTAGAGCCTTAAACCAAAGAAGTGGACACAGATACTGGCCATTTCTAGGATGATGACAGATTGGTGAGGGAAGAAACTACAAAGTGAGTAAGTTTTCATTTTCCTTCAGATCCCGCTCCACTCCCTACCCCCTGCATGCAGAACTGGTGCTCATCTCAGAGCTGAGTTTTTTAAAAATTCTATTTTCCTGCAAAGCTACATTCCTCACAGAAATAATAGCGCGCACATGCTGATCACTCAAAGTCTTTCAGGAAAGCCTCGGAGTGGGTCACAACGCTCCGTGGGTCAGGTGGTAACTTTCCGTGGAACACAGGGGCCCCATGTGCGTGGTGTCCCTATTGGACCAGATGGAAAAGTCTCCATGCATTCACAGCACGGCAAGTGCAGTCTCACTACCTGGACCGTCTTTTTCTTTCTCTCTCTTTTAATAACAGCAAACCGTTTGATCATAAAGTTCACATGCTGCAAAATATATTAAAGTGAAAAGAGAAAGGCACGTTGATAGAGAATTTTTCTTTTACTCTGTGTGTGTGTGTGTGTGTGTGTGTGTGTGTGTATAAGAAGGCACTTTAGTGTGTGTCCCTGTGGAAGCCCAAGAGTAAGTTCAGAAACCTTTCTAAATTGTTCTACCTCCTTATTGTTTTGCTCTGGGGTTTCTCAGACTCTACCTCCTGGGGTCGGAATTACAGTCCAGCACGTTTTAGGTGGAATCTGGGGATCCTAACTCAAGTCCATTTTCTTGGGAGGCAAAGGCTTTAAGCACTGAGCCATTGCCCCAGCCCTGGGCAAAGAGGGAGGATTTTTTTTTTTAAGGATGACCAGCATGGTTTACTTCCATGTCACCAGATGTCACAGCAGACAAATGGCTTGTGCATTGGAAGGGCCCCTTTTCTGTTGTAAGAGAGCAAACTGTGGTTCAAGTCTGCAGCACTTACTCTGAATTGCTGCCAATAAATTCACATCCAAATGACTTAAGGGAACGGGGGTTTTGTTTGGGCTCAGTATTCTTGGTTATAGTTTCTTGTCCAGCTTAGCAGGAGAGCTCATACCAACCCCAGAAGCCAAGGGAACTAGCCACGCCATATCCACAGGCTGCTGAGAGGGATGTGCTGGTTACACTCTTTTGCTGTGAGACACCAGTCAAAGTCAAGCAACCTAAAGAAGAAAAGGAAGATTTATTCAACTTCCAGTTCCAGAGGGAAGGTACAGTCCTTTGTGGCAGAAAAGTCATGGTTGGCTGGCAGAAGCCTCAGTTATGTCCATCAAGGACATAATTGCCCACTGCAAGAGCAGACCTCTCCCGGAAGCAGGGAGGGGCTAATCAACCTCAATCCCACCTCCTAAACTGGCCATGGCCTTCCCAAGCTGCTAAAGAGTCAAACACATGAGCTTGTGGGGGACAAGTCACGTTTCAAACCATGACGGAAGGACAAGCCTCACTTGCCAGACCAGCATGTCTGGCCAAGTGTACCGAAGGATGCCGACTTCCTCAACCAGCTCCTTCCATCTTATTCACCTGCCCAGGGCCCAGTCCTACCCACCCTGGGCTGGGCCCTCCCCTCCATCAATCTTCTGCAGACTTGCCCGGGGCTCAACTCCAATACCCAGGTACCAATTCCTCATAGCTATGCCCAGAGCTGGAGCCCTCAATTGTTAAATTGATCAAGGTATCTAACTATAGCGAAGGTCTAGAGGTCAGAGGAACAGAGCGGAAGACCTTGCTACAGCTAATTAGTACCTGTGCAACACTTGACCCCACCTAACCTTTCTTCCCATCTCCACTCACTCATCAGCTTTCTTCATGGAATGACATACGTTCATAGCTTTGAAAAGGTCGCCAAGAACTTGGTGCAGAAGTGCATGCTATGACTCTGACACTCAGGGGGCAGAGCCAGGAAGATGCCACAGCCCCATCCCTGTTGGTCTTCCTCGTGGGTTCCAGGTCAGCCTGGATGACAAGAGCAGACGAGAAAATGTCACCGAGAGCCTGGTGTGCACCAACACTCATAAGGAACTTGAAGTCATCCTGAACCACAAAACGACCCCAAGAATAAGAAGCAAAAAGCATTATGCAAATGATACACAAACCATCACAGGTGTACCGAGCAATGCAAAACAACCCTGAGTCATCTGTCTCGTCCTGAATGAGCAAAGGTCTGGAATCAGACCAAGAAGCCCAACCATCTTTATCCCACAGATTGGCCATGACTACTGGTTTCACCATAAGTTCGAGATTAGCAGATTCCCCAGCGTCCATCTTCATGCATGTTGGTACTAGTGACAAATCATATATTGTGTTGCAAAGAGCTGTTCTCTCTGTAGCATCCTGACTTCTAATCTCCACCGAAGGTTCTCTCTACTGCGGTGACATTGCTCTTCTTGTTCATGAGGCGTGTGCTAGCCCAAAGCTCAACCACTCTGCTCTGCAAGACCCTGGATATCCCTGCTACAGATAGAGCAGCTGCTAGTCCAAAAGTGATGTCGTTGGAATATTCCAGAGCTTAACTGGCTCAAAAATCTCTTCTTTCACCCAGGCAAAAAAAAAGTCTCAAGCTACACCCAGCTGGTTTTTTTCTCCCACATTTTATTGTTTTCCTAATCGTACAAGCTCAATAGGTATCCTCATCCTCTCCCTTCCCCTCTCCTCCCTTATCCTCCACCATTGCACTCTCCCCTCTTCCCCCTTCTTTTTACCCCCTCCTTCCCCCTCTCTCAGTGCCTCCCCCCATCCACTGGAGAATCCCTTTATGTGAGCACCAAACTTATGACTGGTTAATCCCTTGTCTCTAAGGGTCCTATTGCCTGAAGCTCTCCCCTGTGATTCATGCTAGACTTTGGGGGATCATTGACATGTCAGCCATTGTGCAGGTCAAACAAAGTCCAGTCCTGGCTGCTGCAGCCCTAACTTGTGTGGAGTATCTTGCATATCGTTGGTCCTCCCCATCTTTAGGCTCTTCGAATCTTGCCGCCCCCCTCTTCTGCAAGGTTCCCTGAGCTTTAGGATGGGAGAGATTTGGTTAGTCTGATTCCAGGTGATTAATGTAGGGTCTTTGGTGTTCTGAATTATGTATACCCAACTATTAATATGGGATTCTCTCATACACCACAGAACACATACCACACGTTACCACTCTGCTCCTTTGACAAATCCACTGACACCAGGAACTCACTCCAGGTTCGATCACTTGGAGAGCCAGCCTACCCTTGAATCTTCTAGAAGGGGATTTTACAAAGTTATCTCTAGATTTATCCCAAATGTTTATTTGCACCAATGATCTTGCCCCTTTACAGCCTCAGCTGAGGTACTTAGCCATGGTGTCCTGTCCGTCACCTTCTCTATGTGACAATTTGAGAAGACAATTAAGTAAAGATTTATACACACACACACACACACACACACACACACACACACACACTGCCCCCGAGCTCCAAAGTAACTGCATGATCCCTTTGACTGATGCCAGCTGTCACTTCATTCTGTCCTTCTGCCTCACTGGAGAGCCCAGAAAGTTCTCCAATCTTGACATAGACTTCAGCCAGGAGCAAGGCAGATACGAGCCTAAAGCAGGTAGTTTATGCTTTCTCATGGTTTCAATGTGAGTTGACCCTCCTTGCTGGAAGAAGACCTGTCATAGGGAGGTGGAACTTGAGGTTTGGTGGTCCAGCCCTGCTTCACCTTTGCTCTTGCTCTCTTTGCCCCCAAGACGTCTGCAGTGACCTGAACCAGCC
Organism: Typhlomys cinereus; assembly: GCA_023101885.1. Classification (NCBI taxonomy): domain Eukaryota; kingdom Metazoa; phylum Chordata; class Mammalia; order Rodentia; family Platacanthomyidae; genus Typhlomys; species Typhlomys cinereus. The sequence goes on from JALPQD010000671.1 coordinate 125,411, forward strand.
TCCGGCTTCTGCCTCCAGCCATGTCTTCTTTTCAGTGTCCGCCATACTGGATTGTATCCCGTCTGGATGCATATGTCATACAAGCCTCCCTTTCTCCCGCAGCAGCAGAAAACGTAACCACAACAACAAGATGCCCGCTGTGGATATTTGAGTGATAGAGAGAGAGGAGAAGCCCAAGTGATGGAGAGGCTGCCTTAGCGCCCATTATGTCGACCCTCCTTTCCTGCGACACAGTGCCTTGAGATGGTCACGTGGCTGTCCCGGCGTGCATGTGAGTGCCCCCCACCCCAAGGCTCAGGGTTTGCAACCTTAGTGCTGGTAATGTTTGAGAAGGTTGTGGCATCCTTTGGAGGTGGAGCCTTGCTAGGGGAAGGCACGTCACAGGGGGTGGGCCTTGAGGAGGGGCGGCCCCACGCTTGCTCCCCTGGCTCCTTGGTGATGTGTGTGGTGACCTAACCCTCCTCCAGCTTCCACCACCTGCTATGCCTTCCGCTAAGGGATTCCCACCTTAACATACTGTATCTCCCCTCTGGGACAGTAAGCCAGATCAATCTCTCTCTCCTTAAGTTGCTTGGGTCTGAGCTGTGTCTCACAACAGCAGGTAAAGTAACTTCAACAGTGGCTCACACCTGTAGTTGCAGCACGTGGAAGGTGGAGGCAGGAGGCAGTTAAAGTTAGCTGCACAGCAAGTTTACCCACCGAGTACCTCACTGCCCCCCCCGACTTTTTTAACCTGTGTGCATCTTGTTATTTCCATTTGCAAAATAGATACAGAGCCACTAAGTCACCGAGGCTAGCCGAATGGTCTTTTCTGAAGACCCAGCTAAACACAAGTATAAGAAATACTAACTTGCTCACTATAGCTCAGCTTTATGCAGCTTAAAGTATTATTTTGCTCATTAGGATTCAGCTTTAAAATATAAGGAACCATAAACAAGGTTGCTTTTGAAGATCTTCCACAATGACCTCAAACGACATCATTATGCAGTTCTTACTACATCCTTGCGATGGAAAAATTGACCTCCTCCAACAGCCTTCCCCAGAACAGTGATTAAGTCAGCCCCAAATGACTGTTATGGTGGGCAGAATAGTGCATGACATTATATTAACTATCTTTGATTCTCAGTAAGTTGATACATTCAACAATTCTTTTTTAATTCCCTAAAGAACCATTAGAAGCATCACACTCTCTCTGGAGTTCACACATGTGGTTTCAGATCAAACACTTTCCTTTTTACAGACCCCCCATATCAAAATTATGTGCTGCATCTAAATACTGCCTGGACCTCAGAATGTAATTTGTTCGAGGTTTTCCAGTAACTGTGTGTGTGTGTGTGTGTGTGTGTGTGTGTGTGTGTGTGCGTGCGCGCGCGCGCCATTGCCTTACTTTGAATAAGTAAATTAACCAATGTATGCCTCAGGACATGTGGCACTTGTTCAGGGTCTGCCACAGGAAGGCACGGAAGCAAAGATGATAATATCACTAATGGAACTTCCCATCCCATGAGGATGGGTTTCATTCTTCTATTTGCACAGTGGAAATAGGCACATCTACCCCTTTAAATGAGGGACCTTTGCCCCCTGAGAACTCTGTGATCACACTGTTTTAGTCTGTCGGCTTGAAGCCATTTCCTTCCCAATTAGCTTGCAGTTGGGTGTTGCTTCGTGCTGTGCTGCGTTTTCTCTACGTTTTGACCTTCAGCCGCCTTCTGCAACACTCTCCACTTAGCACAGAGAACAAAAAAAATCACAGTCCAGGCAGGGAGACAACCTGGTGTGTGGGCTCAAGAACTTCATGTTGCAAATCTCTGACTCCGGAGATTTGGGGACTGTGTGTTGTCTGTAGTCGGAAGGAGACCAGGAGATTTTTTTTTTCTTCTCCCCAGGGTGGCAGAGCATGCAAGCCCAGGAAAAATCCCACACATTTAAGGCATTACAACAGTGCAAGGGAAAACACTTTTATCTGCAGAGTCTATCTCTTCCACCTTTATCGTGTTTGAACTGAGATGTGGGCTATTTCCCCTGAAGCTGATCCTCTCGGCCATCCATCCTCTTCCTTCCTGTTCCAGAATTATTGCCTACAGGAACTTAAACATTCCTCCTCGCTCTTAGCACAACCACGCAATTATAAATGCAACTGAACAGCCAAGAAGGTCGATGTGGGGGGGGGATGCCAAGTCCCACCGCAGAAGCTCTGGCCAAGAATGTCCCGGAGCATATGCAATATGAGCCCCAGCTCCCCCACTGCACCCACTGTGACCAGGGCTGCTTCGCTCAGCGCAGCTGCAGCATCTGATGCAATCAAGGGTCCACTCAAAGAAAACTCTAATGGAAGATGGCAAAGCAAGCACTGTCTCTGTGAATGTGGTAGAGTGCCCGAAACTGCTGGAGGGGACATAGGAAACATGGGAACATATATTTAAAGGAAAACAAATCTTCATCCTTTACAAGAATTTCTAAACCAAACAGAAAGTTGTGTTTGAAATTTCAAAGAAAAAAAAAGGCATAACCCTGTGTTCTTCATGCGTTTGGTCTCCTGGTGGTCCAAGTGAGAAATGGAGGCTCCTAAACTCAGAGCCATTAGTCATAGAAATGAGGTGCCCACAGTCTGACAGGGCACCCAGCAGGTTCTTCTTATCACTGGCTGATTTTCCCCCTGATGAATCTCAGAATCAAAAGAGGACTGAAAAGGATGGTGGGCAGAGAAGAAAGGACCCAAGTCCTGGCGTTCGCTGTTTTTGACATGGAACCATCCATAGACCTTGTGCAGGGTGGGTCTCTGTGAAAGAAGAGAAGTTAAAAGGTCTGTTTGACAGGGATGGGCAGCTAAGAAAACATCCAAAGGTCAAGGTGAAGCAACACAGGAAGACTTCTGTGAGCCCATCTGTGTGAACCAGGAATGAGAGTCTGGACGTGGCTCGCCGCCTTCTGCTAGTCAGGGCTGCAACTGCAAAGAAGGCACAGTGGGTAAGAGAGATGGAAGCAGGCAGGGGTGAGGAAGATAAACTCTCGGTTCTGCTGTCTACATGAAAATTTTTATACTAAGTTTATTAAGGTTTAGGACTGCTGCAGTTTATGGCTGATAAACTCACCATCAAACACCTTAGGGGACAAGGGGTTTTATTCTGGCTGATTGTCCGGTTACACTTTTCACTCCGGCTTGTCAGGAGAATTCACACCCGCCCCAGGATCCAAGGGAGCCGCTCAGATCTCATGCACAGGGATTCCTGAGAAAGGGGTAAACCCCGCTTGCCAGACCGAGGGTCTGTCCAAGTGTGCTGAAGAATGCCAACAGACCCAACCAGCACCTTCCATGTTACCCGCCTGCCTGGGGAATAGGTGCCATTTACCATGGGGTCTTCCCTCGTCTGTAAGATACTGTCCTGTGAGCTTATTTAGGGGCTTACCTGTACCAATTCTACACAGATGTGCCCAGGGCTCAGCCTTCAATTTTCAGATGGACACCTTTATCTAACACAAGAACTATTCTCTCTCTCTCTCGCTCACTCGTTCTCTCTCTCTCTCTCTTCCCATGTACACATCACCTGTTCTCTAGAAGTTTCCACTCCCATGTGTAAAGTTCATCAATTTAAATGCGAATACACCAGTGGCATTTTTCTCTATTATCTCTCAGCATGGCCAAGAGGAAGCGGAGTGTGCAGTGGCCACCTGACTAGTTGTGAATCAGACCTGTGTTAGATTAGAACTCGTCATCTTCGCTGAGCCTTACTCTACCCCTCTGTAAAATGGCTCATCGCTGCCATCTCTGTCTGTTGGCGTGAGGGTCAGACATCACGCGCTTAAAGATCCAGCCAATCCCTAACCCTACAAAGCGGCCATGCCTGGGTCTCTTGCTGGAAGGATCCTGGCTTGACAACATGTGCACAGATGTCAACACAGTACGTTCTCATTTAGGAAAGAGTCCACAGGTTGAGGCAATGTCCTATTTGGAAGCCCGTTTCCACATCTTGACTTCCTTCACTTTTTCACAGGAAGCGATCTGAAGCAGGTGGAATTTCGGATGCAAAAGGTGTAGACCCCCACTCTGCAAGCCTCCATCATCTACACCACTGCGGGGCAGCCTAGGGGAGGAGCGAAGAGCAGAGGGGTGCTTGGCGTCCCTTGATCACGTCGGTCATTTTTTTCTGGTGGAAACCCACTGGCACGTCTGTGCACGCCGCGACCTCTCAGCAGGCTGCAGAAAGGCCGGCTCCGCGCTGTTCCCATTGGCTCTCTTCTCACAAGCACCGCCCACCCGTGGCCCAGCAAGCAGCGGTAAGAACGTCATCATCCCACCCTTAGGCCTGCCCCGGCCTGGCGTGCTGAACAATAAGCGCTCTGTGTCTCGCAAGGGTGCTCATGCCAAAAAAAAAAAAAAAAAAAAAAAAAATGTCCGTCCTGCAGCAAGATTAAAACCTTCCCCCTTGTCTTATTTGAATATCTGTGTTTCGACATCATGAGTTCCTAGAGGAAACCTGACTAAGCAATCAGAGGGGCACGGAGCCGTCATGGACACCACACTTCCAGAGGGGGCATTTTGGAAAGGTACTGGTCCCTGAAGACTAACTATCCTTCTCCTCTTCTCTTGCAAAGCTAGCACATCCTCAAGGACGAGGTACGGGACACCATGGGATGTTGAAACCACCCCTGTGTTTGGATGGGTCTTCCCTATCCCATAAGAATGTTCCCTTGACAGATTCACCGACAGTCCCCGTTGCTCTGACCCGCTGTCTGGAATGGAAAAGCCTTTTCATGGGCTCTACAGATAACCCGTAATAAGGAAGTCAGAACTCCAGTGATCCCAGGCGTCCTGTAGCCTGCTTTCCCCACACAAGGGTGGGCGGGACTGATCACCTGTGGAGGAGGGAGAATTCCCCCATGGCAGCTTGAGTTCCTCACCTTGGCCAGACCTGTCCCCAATGCAGGTCCAGACACTCAGAAGGTTCTGGACAAATGTTGGCTGAGCTGAATTGTCAGACTGCAGAGTGTTTATAGACATGTGGAGGTATATACATATAGGGACAGTACTTATAGACGTGGCCTTTGGAGTCTAGTCCATTCGCATCCTGGCTCAGCTGTCCATTACTCCACAACCTTAGAGCAGCTACCTATTTTCCGTGTTTGTGCTTCTCTGCAATAGAATGGGAATAAAAATAGCAGCACCCAGCCATGGGATGATAGGTTAACAATATAATAGATAGAACATCCTGACACAGATGTCCGCTACTGTCGGAGCCGTTAAGCACAAATGTAATTTACCTGGGAGCCTCCTATACTTTCTTGAGAGGAATTGTGAAGGATACTTGGTAAAGCCTGACTGCTCCCCCTAAAAGAACAGGGTACACCATGGGAGGAGTGGGAAGACAATCACATCTATCCCCTATCAAAGCTTCACTTCAGACCCCAAAAGATGTACTCACCCCCACTCATGACCCATCTTGCTCAGAGGAAGAATTGACACATTTCCAAATGCTGATCTCACAGAACCTCTAGCTTTGGTTCTAGGAAACCTGTAAGTGTCTCAGTGGAAGCCACTATAAAAATAGAAAGAGCAGGATCCCTGGAAGGGCCACAGAGTTGTGGCTGGTCAGGATAAGAAGAGACACCCTCTGAATTCTTAAAGGGGAACTAGCCCCCAGGAAGGGCAGCCTGGTGAGAAGCGGCAATTCGAGGAGGACAGAGTGGGTCACTCAAAATGACAGCTGGTGTCTATGCAGGAAAATCTATTCGGGGAGAGCAACTGGGAGATGCTATACGGCTCCTTTCTCTCCACCATCTGGTCTACCCAAGGCAGGGACCGGCTCCTCACAGACAGGCCTGTTCCCGATAGGTCAGCCTGCCACACAGCCTGGGTTTGGGGGTTTGCAAGGTCACGTACCCACAGAGCAAAGCCATGTTCTTCAGGGTGGGTTCTAACCATGCCACGTTCATGTGGAGAAGGCACCTGGCACTCCACGGTGGAAAGCAGAATGGCCAGGCACATCTATAGCAATGTGACACAACGTCACATCTTAAGGCATGAGTTCATCACTAGCTGTCCCCCCCTTCAAAACAGGGTCTCAGCAACTCAGGGTGACCCTGAACTCACTATGTCGAGGTAGACCTTGAACTTCTGGTCTTCCTGCCTTTATCTCCCTAGTGTTTGGATTAGTGGCATATATTGCCATACCTGGTTTATGTAGCACTAGAGGATCAAACCTAGAGCTTTATACATCTAGGGAAGCATTCCATCAACTGAGCCCCCAATGGCTGTTTTATATTCATGTCGAGACAACTAGGAAAGGAGAAAAAAAAACAGAGCAAAACTTGAGTCTCCAGATGTCTGTACTCACCCCACGGCTTTCCTGCTCATAGTGTGTACAGGAATACGAAGGGCTTCGCCCATACATCCACGGAAAGAAGGAAGACACGGAGGTGGGCCTACTGTGTGCAAGTCAACATGGAAGACTAAGATGTCATCAAGCAGCTGTGAAGCAGAGGAAGTGAATGATCTAGAATGTGTGCAGCCTCACGTGGAGCGCTGGCACTGGAAAGAACAAGCCAATGGTTCAGGGGAGGGCTGATCTTTCTAGAACTATCAGGTGCCTGAAATGGGGCCATGTTCCCCAAGGAATGCTGCTTCTGTGACCAGTTCACCACATATCCCTTCTTCTATAGAGAGAGGTTCCCAACCTCCCCTCGGGATCCCTCTTCATCCTTAGGGATTATCATGAACTCCTTTCCCAAGAGCCTGTGTTTGTGTGGCTGACATCTATCTATAGCGACCATATTTAAAAATCAAAACAAGGGCCCAGCAAGTGGCTTGGCAGATAATCTAAAGGCTTTCTGTTCCTTCCTTCCTTCCTTCCTTCCTTCCTTCCTTCCTTCCTTCCTTCCTTCCTTCCTTCCTTCCTTCCTTCCTTCCTTCCTTCCTTCCTTCCTTCCTAACTACTATTATAGTTTGCCTGCATGGTTCCTGATAAATCAACATCAAAGTGCTTAGGGAAACAAGAGGCTTATTTTCTCTTATGATAGTCCGGTTACAGTTCATAGTCCAATTTGATGGGAGAGCTCACACCAACACCAGGACCCAGGGAACTGGCCACATCATCACCACATAATGGCTGAGAAAGGAACTTGCCAGACCAGCATGTCTGGCCAAGTGTACACAGGATGCCAACTTTCTTAACCAGCTCTCTGTGTTTTATTCCAGGGTCTAATCCTACCCAGCATGGGCTGGGTCTTCCCATCAGCTAGACAATCTCCTTCAGGTTTGCTCTGGACTTAACCACTAATTCTCTACACGTGAACCCAGAGCTCAAACCCTAAACTGTCAAGTTGACACCTGTGCTTAACTATGACAACTACAAATCCTCAAAATTAAATCTCTTTTCATCCCGACTTGTGGGTGAGAGATGTGTGGTCTCTATGTGTGGGGTCTGGACATGAGCGTAAAAATGGACTGGGTATGGTCTAGTGGTGGAACATTTGCCCCCAGTGCACGAACACACCACCCTTTACAATTTATATCCCACCCTCATGTCCCTATGCCCACGAGGATCCTTGCTGGGCAGCCCACTGCCTCCAGGAGAGGACAGCCAAGGGTACCAGCTCTTTGTGATTTCTTGCTAGAAAGGCATTCAAAAAGAACATTAATTGGGGCTGGGGGAATGGCTCAGTGGCCAGAGCCATTGCATCACATGCAAAAAAAAGCTGAGTTTGGATCCCCAAATCCCATGTAAAAAATGTCAGACAGATATGACAGGGACCTATGATTCTGTCCTGGAAGGTGGAGTCCAGGAAATCCCAGAGCAAAGCAATAAAGAAGAAGAGCAATCCAGGAAGATTCCCAATGTGACCCGTGGGCCTCCATGGGCACACACACTCAAATAAAGTGCCCTCTTGCACGCACACACACACACACACACACACACACACACAGGAACACACAATAAAATGAGCATTAACTGACAAGGCTCTATGAAGAATTTTTTTCCCGTTCCCGTAAAAGTATATTCCCAAAGGGAAAGGCAGATTGCTGCCTTGGTTTGTTTAGTGCTTTAAGTTTTTAGTTTGCAGTTACCTTCTCGAAGGACATCAATCAACAAATATTTAATCAGCACCTACTACGTATCTATCACTAGGAGCCTCTCTCAGTGTGAGCTACAAAGAGGACCACAACACAATCTTTGCCCTCCAGGAGAATGTGACCTATTTAGGAAGACAAAGCTAACACAAAGCAATTAAATGCGGCTCCTTGTGGATCTAAATAAGGCAGAGAGTGGTAGGAAATGGAATCGTAGAAGAGGGCGAATTTGTCTTAAGACTTGAAAGATGTATAGGATTTAAACGAGGAGAGGAGAGAGGTCACTAAAAACAAGACGGGACTGGATAATTAGGGGCACATGGAGGGAGATGCGTCAATTAGAAAGGAGATGACATCTCAGGAAGTCTTGGGAAGCAGAGTGATTAAAGACCAGGGAGGTAGAAACTCAAAGACCTCAGTAATTCAACACGGTCTTTCTGTACTTCACAATTTTAGCATGATTCCTTCAGTTCTTTCCCTGAAACCCAGGGCATATTGGCACAAGGCTGTATGCGCTGAGGTATCTGGAATTATGTGCTGTAGACTCTGCCTAAAACGGAATTTATTCCTTGAACATTGCCCATTTTTCTTTTTTAAGGCCTTATTAAGATAGCCAAGCAGCAAACGAAAAGCCATTACTTTTAATGATTCTTTAGGGCGATTGTTTTTGCCCTGAGCCCCTCTAAGTGTTGGGATTCCTAAGAGTGGCCTCCGGGGCCTTGGGAGATAAGGCGGGGAGAGCCTGAGTGCCTAGAGAACTCCATTTGCTATGGGGTTCCGCTTAGGGTTTTCAAAGGAACACAAATAATCCCGCTGTGCATAGATGTCCTTGGTGACCATTCATCTGTCAGTCGCCTGTATGATACAAAGAGCACTTATGTGAGGTGGGTCAAAGCCTTCTTTTAAGGAGACCCTCTCTACACTCGCTCTCCACACACACACAGGTAAACACACATACATACACACACATATACACACACACACACAGGCAAACACACATATATACACACACCACACACACGCATATACACACATACATACTCACATGCACACACACATATAAATATATACATGCACATATAGATGCACACATGCACACACAAACACAAGCATACACATGTATACACACACACCACACACTCACACACATATGTATACCCACATGCAGACACACACATATAAACATACACAGATACGTACACATGTACACATGCACACAAACATAACCACATATATGTATACACACATACCACACACTCACACACATATACACACATACATACACACATACAGGCATATACACACACATAAATACACGCATCCATCCATGCGTGCACATACACAAACACACACACAAACATAAGCACATACATACAACACGCAAGTCACTGTGACTATAATATAATTCATAGATTCGTTCAGTCATTCCTTTATTTTCCCAAGAATTGATTGAGGGCCTATTACATGCCCAGTACTATGCTGCTCAGTATCAAGATGGAACATGTGCGAAGGACTAAGCCTGATGCCAAACTAAGCAAATGTATGTCAGGAGGCTGACTGATGAGGTCAATGATGATGAGGAGGAGGAGGACAAGATCAATGCTGGCGCTTACTGTATGCCAAGCATGATATACCCTGAGTACATTATTAATTTTATCCTTGTCACAATCTCACGAGATCTTATTAAACAGACTGACTTTAAGACATTCAGGGAGAATCATGCTTCTGGCACCAGGTAAAAACTAACTTCAAGTTTTCAGCCACAAGGGGATTGACGTGGTTTATAATAAGGACACACTACTAAAAGCATCCATTGGTTCATTAAGTATTATTTCACATAGCGAATATTTTCTCTGTGACATGCTGCTTAAGTGACCCTTCTCCGGGGCCTAAAACAGGCAAAGACGTTTGTTTTCCCACTCTGCCAGCAGCCCTTGGTAGGAGTGCACAGTCTGCAAGACAGCAGAGATGAGACCACTCGTGGAGAGACAGAATAACCAGACAACCATTACCTTTGTCCCATAGCTGGCAACACACACCCTGTAACTTTGTTAGGGGAGAACCCAAGCTCAGAAATCACATTATGTGCTAACAGGATTTGGACACTTCCTGTTGTCACACTGCAATAAATTTTAAAAAGTGGGGAGGGGGATCTCTAAATTACTTCCGAAAGAGGGGCTCACTCACAAAATTACCCAGCGGTACCATAAGTCTCCATTGCTCTCACGGTCACTTGGAACTAAGTCAGGCATTTTTTCGGAGACCAGCAAAATTAGCTAAGCCGTCAGTAGGGCCCAACCTGGCTGGTTTCAGTAACGAATTTTCAAAAGAGACCAAGGAAGTAAAATCAGAGGCAAAGTCCACCAAGACATTTCCTGCTAAAATCATTTCACCATCAATTTGGACCAGGGAGCATTTCTCCTGGGAGTCAGACACTAAACACACACGCGCGCGCGCGCGCACACACACACACACACACACACACACACACACACACAAATGGATCGGTACCATAAAGCAACATAAGCGTAGACAGGGAAGTAGGATATTCAGTGGGAAGCTCACCTAAGTGGCTTATTCATTTTATTTGACTTTACTGAAGCTGATAAACTAGGAAATTTCCATTAATAATATAAAGTAATAATATAAAGTTAAAAAAAAGTGTGGCAATTTTACTTGATAGAGAAAGTGCTTCCTGTTGCCTGATATAAAAGCCCATTCAATGGTATTTTCAAAGCACTGAAAGCATGCATATACGTATGCTCCATTTTTAAAAGGAGTTGCAATGTAAATAATAAGTCCACCACTCAGCTCTGAGACTCAGAGATAACGCTCTATTTGCCCTGGTAGCTCTTGGATGCTTATCCACACCCTCTGCTTCATCCACACTCCTGTCTTACTCAAGGATCTTCTGAGCTCCTTGTTGCTTATCCATATCACATTTTAACCCCTCGTTGCTCTTGGACATCTTTCTCCCTTGCCTGCACCTCTCTATTCTTCATTCTTTTGCAGCTACTCAGCTGCAGCTCTAGCCTCTCTTCCTTCAACTTCTCGTCTATGATGGCAGATTGATTGAAAAAAAAATGGCTACATTTCTCCCTGTCAGTATCTACATCCTTTGAAATGTGCTGTTTCAGCTCCTCCTCCCAGCCAAAGGGCCAGGCTTGTAGCTTGCTTGAGCCTAAGACTATTTAGTCTTATAAAGCTGATACTAAGGAAATCTTGCATGTTTCTGTTATTTTTTAAAACTCCCACTGCTGTGCCAGATTTCTAGAGGAGCCACCAGGTAGAGGAACCACCAGGTGGAGGACCCACCAGATGTTCCAAGCCCGGGGAGACCAACCTGGTCAACCTGGAGTCTGCATGGGGAAGAGGAGACAAGAAAAGCTCAGCCTAAAGCCACTGCCCAAAATCCCACACTGTTGTTCTAAGGCACTGAGAACAGCTGCAGTTCTAAGCCACTATGTTTCAGGCTGATGTATTACACAGCAAGAGCAAAACGATATATTTATCTTATCTTGTTTTCCTCACACCTGACAGGACACATATTTCTTCCCAAGAACTCCGTCACACTTTGGAAAAGGACCTTTGCCAAATAGAAAAATGAAACTTCTCGCTTCCCCCATTCCCAACCATCCCCAACCATCCCCACCATTGCTACCCCCAAGCCCCCGGCCACTGTCACACATGAATGTGCAAGTAGATAAATAGCCTCTAAGCTGAAGGAATACACAAACGGATCTCTGTTTCCACCACCATCATTCAAATGATATTTTAGTTCCTTTCTCTGCCTCAAAATCCTTTAATGTGAGATGAGCATTTTGATTGATGTTCTACTGAGACGGTAAACATTCAGATGATTTCAAGATTATTCATAGATTACATAACATCCCTTATGTTTTCTCTCTTCATTACCTCCTTGTCGTTCCAAATACTTGAACGAAGCCAACTAGGTAAGGAAAGGACTTATTCCAGCTCATAAGGCCAGGTTAAAGTCTTTTTTTTAAAATTTTTATTATTTATTCAATTGTGCATGTATGTGTGTGCGCATGTGTGTATGTATGTGTGTGTGTGTGTGTAGAACCACTGACAAATTCGGGAACCACCATGGATCGCCTCCACCTCCTCCTTGTTTACTCTGCCCCGGGATTCACAGGCTCCATCCTACCAGGACCAGAAACGCAGGCCGCTCCCCCCCCCCCCCCCGCTTCCGCCGGCGTCTATACGTGGGGTCTAGGATCCGAACTCAGGACCTTCCGCCTGCAAAGCAGAGGCTTAACCCCTGAGCCACCTCTCCAGCCCCAAGGCCAGGTTAGAGTTCATCAAATCAGGGAAGTCACACCCATGGAGTTTGAGATGACGTCACGCCCACAACCAACCACAGGAAATGAGGGATGAGTGCACGCCTGCTGGCTGGGTTGCCTTTTGCATCTATATACAGTTGGCATCGCTCTGCCCACCACCTGCCCAGGGAACGCTGTCTCCCCCAACAGGCATGTCTTCTCACTTTCGATTCCAGCCACGAGACAATCTCCCGCCTCCTAGTTGACAACTGAGACTGAACAATTCCTTCTCTGTTTATTTTTTAAGCTCCTGGTTTTATAAAAGAAATAAACTTGCTTGCTTTCAAATTTATCCAGCAATATGAAATACTTGTGCAGAGTCAATAAAACTGAATTCACTCAGTCCTACGTCGTTTATTAATTTCAGTCTTGATAGACACTTGCAGAAAATGAATCATAGCTACTGTGGAGAGTAGCTTAGTCTATCCAACCCTAAACAACATTTATCAAAAGAGCAGCGACATAGTACTCTGATTTCAATTCCTCTTCACAAATAGACCAAAACTTTATCCTCTGCCATGTGGGTTCCAGGGATTAAACTCAAGTCTTCAGAGAGCAGCCAGTACTTTTACCTGATGTGCCATTTTTTTTATAACTTTTTTTTTAGTATTTATTCAATTGTGCGTGCGTGTGTGTGTGTGTGTGTGTGTGTGTGTGTGTGTGTGTAGAACCACGGACAAATTGGAGAACCACCATGGACGGCCTCCACCTCCTTCTTGTTTACTCTGCCCCGGGATTCACAGGACCAGAAACGCAGGCCGCCCCTGCTTCGGCCTGGCATCTATACGTGGGGTCTAGGATCCGAACTCAGGACCTTGCGCCTGCAAGGCAGAGGCTTAACCGCTGAGCCACCTCTCCAGCCCCTGATGTGCCATCTTGCCTGATGCTTTCAATGGTATGGACGAACCAGAGGACATGGTGCTAAGTGCAAAAACCAGACCCTACGTGAGGCTGAGCTCATGAAGAATCTACAGTGAACACAGAGAAGCAGAGAGCACACGAGTAAAGACAGGAGCTAGGAGAAGGGGGAGGTTGAGAAGTTATTAGTCAAAGGTACAAAGATTGAAAAAAGTAATGATTTTTAAAGGCAAGAAAAAATAAATAAATTTAAACTTTTATCATGACAAATCCCACGGCCCCAGCCCAGTGGTTGGTACGCATGTGGAATTGAATCACTTCAGTTTTCCATGGAATGCAAATTGCATGCTGGCATGGTTATTCATGCAACATGCATCAAAAGAGCATGTCAGCATCACAGGCCTTTGACATACATCAACTCTACTTGTTTTCTGTTTCCCAAGCAGAGAGTGATTCAGAAAATAGGTGATGTGGTAGTTAATCCTGGGTGTCAACTTGACACACCTGGCATTAACTAAGATCAACTGAGACCACACCTAGCAAGATCAGCTAAAACCACTTGAAGAGATTATCTAGATAATCCAGAGATCAGCCCTAGATCCCATCGGAACCTCCATAGATCCTATGGGAATGTCCCAGTAGTGGACCAGATAAAAGGAGCCACAGAACACAGGAAGAGAGACTCCACAAATCCTTCATCCATCACTCACTAGCCTCTCGGATGAGTGTGATATAACCTGTCTCCAGCTTTGGCCAGCCATGCCACTTCCACTGTGAGAGATTATATCTCCCCTCTGGAACTATAAGTTGAATAAATCTCCCTTAAATTATTTGACTTTGGGTGTTCTCTCACAGCAATAGTTAAGAGTAACCACTAGAGGTGAATATCTTGCAAGATGTTCAGAAAATTAGGCTTAAAGCCAGCAAAAGCTGCACAGTGATTCCAACAGTAGAGTCTTGGTGCTTTCTAAAGTTACAATGCAGAGTTATGAGTTCATTTGCTCTCTGAAGTTCAAACAACACAAGACTCTGCCCTGTGCAGGAAGGAGACATGCCAGAGACACTATCTGACCATTAAAATAATGGGCCCTGGGGGCATTCTGCCTGCCTGGTGCCACTATATTCATAACCAAAGAGTCCTTAGGGGAATAAGAGTTTTTATACTTTCTTACAATTCTCAGTTATAGTTTGTCATAGTTAGGCACAGGTGTCAACTTGACAGTTGAGGATTTGAATTCTGGGAATATTTGTGGAGAATTAGTGGTTGAGTTAAGCCCAGAGCAAACCTGGAGGACATTGTCTAGCTGCTGGGGAAGGCCCAGCCCACCGTGGGTGGGATTAGACCCTGGAATAAAATACCGAGAGCTGGTTGAGAGAATTGACACCCTTGTGTACACTTGGCCAGACATGCTGGTCTGGCAAGTAAGGATTGTCCATCTCTCAGCTGTTATGTGGTGATGGTGTGGCCAGTTCCCTTGGCCCTGGTGGTGGTGCATGCTCTCCCGTCAAGCTGGACTAAGAACTGTAACCAGGAATCGTAAGAGAATAAATCCCGTGCTCTCTTAAGCCATTTGATGGTCATTTTTCAGCAACTATGCAGGCAAACTACAACAAATGCCTGCCCACTGAACCAGCTTCTTTCTCCATCTTGTCCACCTGCCCAGAGAATGTTCCCACCCACTGTGGGCTGGGTCTACCCACGTCAATCAGACAGTCTCCTCCTACAAGCTTGCTCAAGGCTTAATTCAACCACTGATTGTTCATAAATGTGCCCAGAGCTCAGCCATCAATTGTCAAGTTGGCATCTATCTATCTAAGCACCTCAGGCTCCAGTGAACTAAACTTCCCTTAAGAATTTCTGGAGAAGAGAGAGGCTGAAGGAAGCCATGATGCACACCGGAGGAAGAACTTGTCTCAAGACTTCATACACTGTTGACAACTCTCCAGACAATCTTTCAGGAGAGACTGGGGTTCAAGTAATGATTAGTCATCCCCCCACCCTGGCTAGGTCCACAAAGTCATGCACACCCCTCACACTCTGCGGATGCCTAAACCTCATGTCCGGACCCTGAAGACAGACTTGGAAGTCACTACCCCTTCATTTGTTCTTTTCTCTGCTTTCTACATTGTTTGACCTTTAACTTACCATTTTGGGGGGAAGCATAGGTAAGTCTGGCTTGGGGGAGGGGAGCTGCTCAGTCTCTGACCCTAAAAACTCCCATAGCAATACTCTGACATTGCTGAAGGAGACCCTAACGTGACAGGAATCCAACAGTCACAACCACAGTTCAACAGCTCATCGAAGGAAAGCGCAAAGCAGTAGGGACAAAGGGTTGTCTTTGTCTGGTTTTGTTGTTGCTTTACTCTTGTTTGTTTGTTTGTTTGTTTGTTTGTTTTGCTGACTTTTAATAAGACCACCTGGGGGAGCTATTTAAATCCCATTGACTCTGAGGCTGGTTTCCCCAAGAGAACTTGGGGTATCAATTTACGTTAAGTGGTTTCCAGAAGGACAAATCTCTTCTGCCCCTAGAGATCCTGCACATGTGGCTGCTGTGTCCCATGTGCGTCAGACAGTGGCAGAGAAGAGATGAGACTATTTCTACATTCAGTGTTCAGACCCACGGACAGCTAAATGATTAATAGCCTGGCATTCCGCACTGCCTGCCAAAACCCTGAATTCCATTTCTGTGTACTCACAACATGAAGGCCTCTCGTGGGGTGGGCTCCATGTGCACACAGTGTGGACAGCCTCCGCGTGCCCACATCATGAACTTTGTCTCCTAAATGATGGACAAAGCTGCTATTCTTCAGCTTTATCGTATGTTCTTAACCAAATAGAACCGGGAGCCCAGTTATAACTATTTACATCCTTAATGTATTTTCTTTTACTGCTTACGTATTATCTTATAGCGTCCAATTTTTAAAAATTAGGACATAAAGCAGGAGGTGGACAGGCTAGAGAAATGTACAGGGGAACCAGAGGGAGATAGGAGTACCTATGATCAAAATGCATTGTCTACATATAAGAGATTGTAAAAGAATAAAAAAAAAATTTAAAAAGCATGTTGAGGAAGAGGGAGGAAGGGAATCATAGATACCTGCCTGTTGTGTTTGTAACTAGGAAGACTAAATATTAATAAAAAATGATTTAAAATAAAAAGAAGACTTTAGTGTAAATGTTAAAACTCAAGAGTAACAAAGTGGTTCAGTGGGTAAAGATGCTTGATACACCAGCTTGATGACTTGAGTCTGATTCCTGGAATCCAGGTGAGGGTAGGAGGAGAGAACCAATTCTCGAAGCCTGACCTCTGACCTCTACTGCACGCCATGGCACAGGTGCATCTACACCCCGTAATCTCAAAATCAGTGCAAAAAAAGAAAAAAAGATAAAAATGGGTGATCTTATGAAAAAGAACTTTTAAAATTTTTATTTATTTATTTACTGTGTGTGTGTGTGTGTGTGTGTGTGTGTGTGTGTGTGTGTGTGTATCAGAGGACACTGTGTGTGTCTGTGGCGGTCCAAGAGTGACTTCAGGAATCATCCTGGATTCCTTCTACCTCCTTCTTGCTTGGCTCTGGGATTTCCCAGGCTCTGCCCACCAGGGCCGGAAGTGCAGGCTGCTGCCATTTCCACCTGGCGTTTTTCCATGAGACCTGGGATCCAATCTCAGGACCTTCTGCTTGTGAGGCAGAGTCTTAACCCCTGATCCATCTCTCCAGCCTTAAAAAGAACTTTTTATAAAACAATTAGCTTCAGTGGTAGAGTACGTGTCTAAGGTGACCAGGGCTTTAGATGGGATCAATCCCCAGCATAGCAAATAACAATCTCCTTGTGATTTGTCTACGTTGACCCCTTGATGTTTGCCTGTGTTGCCTGTTCGGCCACCAGCCCCACCTGATGTTGAAGCTGAGCAGGTCTAGTTGTCTCCTGTAGAAGCCCCTCCTTGTTCCCTAGACACAAGTGGAGTTGCTCTCCAGAGTAACTCACAGTGTTCTACAGAAAGAGATAAAGAAAAAATAAGAAGAGTCAAGTACCCCAGTAATCCCAAGTACGTTTTCCAGAACCCAGACCTAACTTTCTGACAGATAAAAGCAACAAAATGTTTGAGGCCAGTGTTGCACGATGGTTTGAAATGCCCGGCCGGCTGCAAACCTAGCCGGAAGGCTCCCGTTAGTTTGTATTAAATTATCCCATTTGGTTGGCTGCCTTAATCAACTTAACTGATTATTTACCGGCTCGCCATTTCCCTCTGTGCAGACACCATGTCAGAGCTCAAGAGAATGACTTTTGGGGCCTCTGGTTCCTTTTCTTTCTTGGGAGAATGGGAGGGGGGGCAGAAATGGAGGGGACCCAGCCAATCTCTCTGCTCCCTGGAATAGTACTGTCGCCCACATCCCAAACACTTGCTTTGCAGCTTTGTTATTTGGTTTGTCTACAAAAAATTAAGAGTTTCCGATGTCGTATTTCCTCCTTGTGGGGAGCGCTGATTTGGGGGAGGGCTGGTGAGGTGCCTAAACAAAGCCATCCTGCAGTTAATGCTTTAACCTTGCGTATAATTTATACAATAAACAAAGTCACATGCTTCCCTAATAATTTAGATGTAAGCAAATGTTGATTTATTCAGGAAGGCTATTGCCTGGAGCAAAGCCTCTGGCATAAAAATTTGAATTAAACCAGGACAGAAGCAAGCTAGTCTATAATAACATTTGTATAATTTTATTTTTGCCCTCGGCTCAGTTCATTTCCGCGCACGGTAGATGCATGAAATTGGCTCTTCAGCCACCTTTAGCTGATGTTCATTGATATCCGGGCAGGAAGGGGGAAGTGAGAGAAAAAACTACCACTCCCCACTTTGTGATTTCCATCTTGAAGTCTTAGACTCCTAAGTCATTTCTCATCACGATGATTCTTTCCCTGAATTGTGTTTTTTTGCAAGTACCCACAAGAACAGCTTTTTTAACCTAGAAGCCCGGTTTTCCCCTCTAATAAGATTCTCAGCATAGTGATAGTTAACTGGGCTCAAACGCTCAGCAGTTTTGACTTGCAGGTTCAAGCCCTGGGGCATGAAACCTGAGTTAGGCCTTCGGAAATTCCTTAAATAATGATGAAAAATAAACATTAACTTGAAACACTGAGGGACCTCCTTTGACCATTAACCTTTGACTTAAATAAAAATTAGGAACTACACTATGCAGATTTGTCACTTGGGGGGATGGGGGGGTTCTGGGGCACTTTTGAAGAAGCAAATTTCAACCAGTAAATAATTTGCTAGAACTTCAGAAAAAGAGGCAAAGTTTTTGACCCAAACTTGGCTTTATAAAGTTGTTCCCCTCAAGCCAGCATCCATCCTTCGAAGGGTGCAAGTACCACACAAAGCTTTTCGAATGTCTTTCCCATTGGATTATTCTTCTTCCGTCCCTGCTAGCCTTTCATTTGGGGAAAGGAAAAAAGCTCTGTTGGGGTCAAAAGTTCAAAATAAAGAATTTCTTCCCTCAGGGCAGGAAATCAAATATGCTAAAATCTTCTCCTATAATCTTTTGTTTAGTGGGAGGGGGAGGGGTTGAAAGTCAAAAAAATATCAATCTAGAAAATGAGAAATGGAAGGATTGTTATGGAGGTTTCCCATGAATTGTGCATTTGTCTCTTTACTTCTGCCTGGGGAAGGTACATTAACAGGCCCAGTGTTTGGAAGCAAATACTGTTCTGGACTATTCTTGGTAACACACTACGCTCCCAGGCTTTCTGCTTGCCTGGCAGATCGTGCCCTGGGGCCGTGGCAGGCAGCGTAGGGGGCTTTTGGAAAATCCAGGCTTATGCTTCTGCCTTCATTACAAATTCCAAATAGAACAAGTTTTCTCCCAGCTTAAGCTCTGCTTCTGAAAAGTTTCCCACAGCTTAAAAAAAAAAAAAAAAAAAAAAAAACAGAGTGTAAGAAATGGCCGGGCAGAAAAGTAGAAGGCGACAATAATTCTATCAAAGGATCCCCGTCACTTCATGACCACAATCTCGGAGCCCCAGGAACTTCTTTTGCTAGAACTCAGAGATAAAATGTGTGTGTGTGTGTGTGTGTGTGTGTGTGTGTGTGTGTGTATCTGTGTGTCTGTGCATATGTGTATGTGTGTATATGTGTGTCTCTGTGTGTATGTGTGTGTCTGTGTGTAGGTGTATATATGTATGAGTGTGTGTGTGTGTCCCTGCGTGTATGAGTGTGTATATGTGTGTGTATGTGTGTATATGTGTCTCTAAGTGTGTGTTTCTCTGTGTATGTGTGTGTGTCTCTATGTGCATGTCTCTGTGTGTGTATGTGTATGTATGTATGAGTGTGTATGTGTGTGTGTCTCTGTGCATGTATGAGTGTGTGTGTGTGTGTGTGTGTGTGTGTGTGTGTGTGTGTATGTGTGTATTCCCTCTGGCCTGAGGTCAGACACCGGGGACTGGAGCTTTGAGATTCTATCCTTTGTTCCCAGGCAAACAGTCTGAAGGACACTTGGTGGTAATGTCAGGATGGAAAGAGTGCCTCTCTCTGAGTCCTGCCCCTCCCCCCCATGGCCCCCAGCTTTCCCTGGGGACACACACAGTGGGATTGGGAAAACGTGTCTCAGCCTGGGGAGCAGGAAGGGGGTGGCTTCTAAGCTTCACATCCCTCCATTCCCCTCACTGCCAGCATGAAAGCAAGAAAGGGGGGTGGGTTTCAGTGGGGTGAGCTCTGGGCGCAGAGGAAAAACCCTCAGGCGGTGGAGCGAGAGGAGGAAACCTTTTATTGTCTGGCTGCGGGTTTCTTTCTTGCTTTGCCCTTCCTTTTGCTAGGGTTTTTATTAAGTCAAGATGTCCCGGGCCGCACCAATGGAATGGCCTATGCAAACTTCTCCAGAGAACACTGCCTGGATGGAGTTTACAGAGGAGACTTCAGTGTGCACCCAGAATCCTGTTCCCACCCCAGTTCCTTCCCCCTATGGTGCTGGATCCTCTCCGACCTCAGCATGCAGACGAGGACCCACCTCCAGTGCTGTATGACAGGTTCCAGAAGGCGAGATCCAGACATTGAATCCTACCGATTCTACACGACGCCTGCATCCACACATTCCAGAAAGCTTGTGCACACTACTTAAAGGAACTCTGAAGAAGGGAGAATTTAAAGTAAGATTTTTACAAAATAATTTATTGACACACATGTTCCCTCCCTAAAAGCTGATTGATTGATTGATTGATCTATTGATTGATTTTTTTTTAATTCGGAACTGTACCCTGGCAGATCCTAAGCCACCACGCCAACAGCAGATAAGTATGTAACTCTACACAGCAATGGATTATGACTTTTTATATGTGGCTCACAATGTAGTGGTTATTCACCCATTGCATGTCACCGTCTTAGCATCACTGAAGTGAGGAGGGAAAAGTGACATGGTGCATGGTGAGGGATTGAAAATAGAGACAACACTATTCCAATTCCACCCTACTATCTCCCCTCCGCAGTGAGGAGAATACAGATATATGCCAAGAAACCTGACACCCCCCACATGCATTGTTTTAAAGGTTTTGAATATGACTACAATTTTCTTAATGAACATTGCTTGGGGACCACACTGTGGATTATCTTTATCTTGGTTCCACACTTAGGTAAACTTGTGATAGGGCTTCGATGGGTTTGATGCCCAGCACCACTGTATACAATATGAATATGTACGTATCTGTGTGTGTGAACGTGTGCATATACTCTCATGCATACATTTGCACATGTGTGGTGTGTGTTCATGTGTACATAGTTGTGTGTACAGGTTCTCACATACAAATGTTTATATGTATGTATGTATGTTTATAAACTCTTCCTTCACATGGTTGTCCCTTGGGAACCACATTAAACAGAAGGTGGCGATAGACTCTTTAACAGTATGTTCATTTACTTTTTTTCTACTATGTACCATGTACAGAATATATGTTAAATATTTTTTAAACTTTATTCATTTTACCAGTGTGTGTGTGTGTGTGTGTGTGTGTGTGTGTGTGTGTGTGTATCAGAGGTCACTGTGTATTCCTGTGGAGGGCCAAGGGTGACTTCTGGAATCATCCTGGATTGCTTCTACTTCCTTTTTTCTTGGCTTTGGGATTGTCCAGACTCCGCCCATTAGGGTCAGAAATACAGGCCACCATTGTTTCTGTCTGCCTTTTGTACATGGGATCTGGGATCCAAACTCAGGACCTTCTGCTTTTGAGGCAGAGTCTTAACCCCTGAGCCATCTCTCCAGCCCTATCTTACATATTTTTTAAGAAAGGTTCAGTATACATTTCAACCTTGATTCGCAATCCGGAATGACAATATGAAGATAAATTGTTTTACTGGAAACCCCACCACTGGCAAGGGAGATTTTGCAGGCAAATGCACCAGCCCCAGGCCATGGAGGGAAAAGAGCCAGGAAGGAAATGAAAAGAAGTTCCTTGCCTGTCTCAGGAAATTAGAGACCTCACACTTCATGAATGATGCTAATCACAAGGAAATCATTTCTAAAGAGGTTCCTAAGTAAGACACACCCCCGGCCCCCTGAGGTGTCAAACACCTAGAAACCCCCTTGTCCAAGGCTACAGGGGAGTTAGTCCTTAGAGTGAATAAAGACCTCTTTCCCTGTCTCTCTACCCTCCTGTGGAAAAGAGCAAAGCAAGCAAATCCCACTTCAGAAGATGCGGCTGAAAAATGCATCGGATTAAAAAACATCCCCCAGGGCAATTTGGAGGAAAAGTTACAGTGGACAACATCAAACCAGGCTCCTTCCTGTAAAATACATCAATTCATAGAAGTAGGGTTTTTTTTCCTTTTTTTAAGTTAGTAATCTTGCTAATGAATTTCAGGCTCCATCAGCCAAACTGCTTGTTTGGTGAGAACCGTTTTTATGTACATAGATGACAAGCCTGGTTTAGCAGAAAGCATCCTAAATACGAATCACATACTAAAAGCCTTTTGTGGGTTTTGTTTTTCTTTGTTTTTGTTTTTGTTTCTGTTTCTGTTTTTTGGATTGTTTGGTTTTGGTTTGTTTTTGGTCTGGAAGAAAACCTTTTCTTGGAGGCTTCTTGTACTGATAGAATTGTCTGTTCTTGGAGAATAGTCCCAATGCATCTAGTACTGTGGTACATCCTCCCTTAGGATGTCCCTCCCCACCCCTAGCTCCTCCCTTTTGCTGATGTGGATTACAACAAGTCACCTTCTGTTTCTGTCAGCCTGAATTGTTGCTGACAAATTCACATCCAAACTGGCTTAAGTGAGCACGGGGTGTCGTTTTTGCCTTACAACTATCCACTTTTAGTAAGTTCCTTGTTCAGCTTGGCAAAAGAGCTCACACCAACGCCAAGGGCCGAGGGAACTGACCACACCAAATGACGGCTGAGAGGGACAATCCTCGCTTGGCAGATCAACACTCGAGGTCAAGTGTACAGAAAGACACCAGCTTCCTCAACCAGAGCCCCTTCTCTTATTCACTTGTCCAAAGGCTACTCCTGCCCACTGTGGGCGGGTCTTCCCATCCACTAGATAATCTCCGGCAGGTTTGCTTGAAGTCTAGCTCAACTACTAAGTTCAAAATCTTCATTTCTTCATTTGCCAAGTTGTCACCAGTATCTAACTATGATACTTTACAAATCCTCTCCAAATTCTTCAGTGTAAAATATCAGAGGTCACAGATGTTGAGACTTTTTTGAAGAGTAAAAAATAATCCTGTCTTTCTTAGACCGCACTTCAGACTCTTCATGTGTCCAAATTTTACACAGAAGCCTGCCAGCCAGCCAGAGTTCCATAACTCTGGGGAGCATTACGGTAGAATACTACAGTCTTCCATGCTACCTCATTCATTCATTCTTTGTGCTTATTTCAAAACCTCGGTGTGTTGGCACTTGGATCGGAAGGATCCAACACATCACATCCTATTCATGAATTTCTTCCTTTTCTTTTTGGAAATGGGGTCTCTTGTCATCCAGTCTGGCTTCCAACTCGCCAAAATTCCTGATCCTCCTGCCTCCATCTCCTTGGTAGTCCAAGGATTAAAGAGAGGGACCACCCCAACATTCGTGCAGCACTTGGGACTGAACCCAGGATGTCACCCCTGACAAGCAAGTGTTCTACCAACTGGGCTACGTCTCTAGCTTTGGAGTTTATCTTCTGCTGGACAGGCACATTTGATAAACCAGCCAACGAATGAAGACAAGCGTCTCCATGGTGATCAGTGAAATGAAGAAGATAAGGGGGGAAGACATCTGGGGTGGGAGGTCTTGGGGGGGTGAGGGTGTTGAGTTGAAATAATAACAAGCAGATCTTGGGCTTGAGATCTGGCTGGTAAATGCTGTCCGTTTCCTAGATAGGACAAAGTTACTCAAATTACTGTGTAGATTATTGAACTTCACAACCAATGTCACATGTACACACACACACACACACACACACACACACACACACACACACACACGGAGAGGAAGGAGAGCGTTAAGCAGTATTCTTGCCATTCACACACGGCATGAATGCTCACCCTTTGTTTAACAACAGGACCACTACAGGTATTGCTGCTCAGTGGAGGGCTTTATTTCATTACAAAATGTTCTACAAACCCCTTCCAAACTGTGGAGATAAAGCCGTATAAACCACTTCGCTGCAGGAGCACAGAGATCTCCTTTAGCATCAGAGTCCAAAAACTCCCTGATGAACGTGAATCTTCAGTGATTCACTATTTATTTCTTTATTCGTTTGTTTGTTTGGTGTCTGTAACTGTGCACGCACGTGCGTGCGTGCGTGTGTGCGTGCATACGTGTGTGTGTGTGCGTGTGCGTGTGTGTGTGTGTGTGTGTGTGTGTGTGTACATGTATGTAGAGGTCAGAGAACAACTTGGGAGAATCTGTTTGTTCTTCCTCCCACGTGAGTCCCAGGATAGAACTCAAGTTACCAGTCTTGGTGACAGGCGTCTTTAATTCTTGCCAACCAGGTACCTGCCAAAGTGTGTCTGCTTTATCACTCCACCACTGCATGAGCAATTCTATGCTACAGCACAAACGCAACCCTGCAGCCAATGTGCCTCCTCCCCACCCAGCTAGATTTAGAAAGAATCACCTTAGCTCATGACTTACAAGAAAAGACTTCATCTCACACATTAATCTTTTTTTTTTTTTTTACACATTAATCTTTTAAATGAGCCCTCAAGTCCCCTTTGCCTTCGTGGCCATCCCAGAGGCCAGTTCAAAACACGGCAGGTGATGGGGACCTGGTTCTGTGTGAAAGCATGAGAGCCTGCTGGCTGTCGCTCTGCCATGTCATAGGCAGACACCCCATGATGGTTACTTGGGTGTCTGATGGTTTGTCAGAACGTGAGCCATAACTTAGGCGGAAAACTGGACTCCATTAAAAAAACATTAAAAGCTGGGAGAGAGAGGCGAGTTGATGTGGCGTGGCCCCCAGCGATAGGAAAGCAGGGGTGCGTGCTGGCGCTTGGAAATAGAAAGTGATGTCCTCATAAAACCATGGCTCGGGGCGGCTGAGCCACCAGAAGTCCTTCTGTCAGTTCAGAATATTCCCCTGCAAGGGATTTCAACTTCCAAATGTATCTCTGGATGCAAAATAAGCTGCTCGGGAGAAGATAGCATTGAAGAATGGAAGGAGTATTTTGTGCCAATTATGACCTGTTTATGTTAAATCCAAGTTGCTGTTTTTTTTTTTTTTTAGGTACAAAATTTGTGTCAGATGCTCCACCTGGCTGGCTTTGAGTCACTGTGTCTCTCCTTCTTACCTAGAAAGCCTTGTAGCTAAAAGGTAGAGCTAAGCAATATTAAAACTCCAGGACTTTTGGCTAGCAGGGGCCGCCTGTCTAATTGGAAAGCCGGAAGCTTCCAGGCATCTGAGGTGTTGAGTTTGGGGGCTGTCCCTCAGCCTTCCAGTACAATCTCTCTGATCGGTGATGGGATTCAGCACAGGAGATCAATGCGAGGCTTCTTAAATCCCTTGGGTTTTGTATTTGGCTTAAAGAGAGTCAGAGAAACAAATGGAAGAGAAAAATCTTGGTTCCCAGCAAACTCCAATGTTCAAAGGCAACTGGAAAGGGGGAACCGGAGAATAGGAGGATGTGAGCAGTAGGTGACCTCCATGCCCGTTAGTTTTGAGCTGTTGACTTGACACTTGTAATGGGGTCTGTGGCTATGCCTATGAAGAACCATTTAGTTAGTGGCACGCCCATGGGAGACTGCATGAATTATATCATTGATGTGGGAAGACCCAGCCTATGGGTCCTGACCAGGTGGAGGAGAGAGCCAGTGAGCGTGCTGGCAAATGGCCAAGCTAGAAAGCAGCATTGACTCTTGTCCTTCTACTCTGGCTGTGGATACGGTGTGGCTGGTTCCCTCAGCGCATGCCGATAGGACTTCTGCCAAGACAAACCATAGCCTAAAATCACCAGCTAGAATTAAAAAAAAAAAAAAAAAATCCCCTTGTGGCTGAAGAGATGGTTTAGAGGTTAAGCCTTTGGCCTGCAAACAAAAGGACCTGAGTTCAGATCCCAGATCCTATGTAAAAATGCTGGGCAGAAATAGTGTGGCCTGTAATTCTGGCCCTGGAAGGTAGAACCTGGGAAACCCCAGAGCAAAACCATAAGGAGGTAAAGCAACCCAGAATGATTCCTAATGTCACTCTTGGACCTCACACACTCAAGTGCCCTCTTTGACACACACATGAAAAAAAGAGAGAAAGAAAGAAGGAAGGGAGGGAGGAAGGGAGAGGGAGAGAGGGAGAGAGGGAGAGAAAGAGAGAGAGAAAGAGAGAAAGAAAGAGAAAGAAAGAGAGAAAGAGAGAGAAAGAAAGAGAAGAAAGAGAGAAAGAAGAGAAAGAAAGAGAAAGAGAGAAAGAAAGAGAGAGAGAAATAGATTCAACGCGCTATATTATCCAGAGCTCACGCGAGATGCTCCATATCGAGAACTAGAGAAGAGCTCGCAAGACGACACCCCTCTAGCGCGATAAAGAGAGAGCGCTCTATAAATAAGATATCACCAGCCCTCGCTTCCAGAGCAAAAGCGTTTTTATCAAATCGAACTCGCGAATCTCTCACTCGATCCAGAGCGCCCGACTAGACAGCGCGACTAGATACCTCGACGCCAAACCTAAACAATAGCGAACTAAGAGCAAGAAGCACCGCCAGACAGAAATAACGCACTAAACTCACTAACGACAGCCCTAAAGCAAGCCTCAACGCAAGCCCGACACAACCGAACATAACTCTAACTCCCTCCAGCCCGCCCCTACCCTCCCTCACTCACTCCATCCCTCCACTCACTCCCTCCCTCCTCCCTTCTCCCCCTCCCTCCCCCTTTTCCCCCACCTTCTTTTTGTATTTTCTTTTACACAAGAGTCTACAGTAGACGTTCCCTTCTTCGTCGTTCCTGTCCTGTGTGTTGAGAGGCGTCTATCCATGTGGTTTTAGCATCGAGTTGTGATGCTGCAGATGTGGCTCTGTGGGCTATAGGAAGGGAACTTTGGTTGGCTTTAATTTGAGACAATATCTTGCCCTGTACCCCAGGCTGACCTGGAACTCACTGTACCCCACAATCTTCCTGTTTCAGCCTCCCAAGTGTGGGTGGGCATTGTAGGTGTGACCCACCATAGCCGGCTGACCCGGATCCTACATCGATCAGCGGGTTGTGACAGTCTTCGGCCCCTGCTGGCTACACAGCAGTGAGCTTCATGTCTCCCCTCCATGTTTTCCTATGCCTGATCCAGTCTCACCCCATAACCTCCACCCTGCCCCCCACCCATTTCTTTTTTTAACTTATCTATTGTGTGTGTGTGTGTGTGTGTGTGTGTATGTATGTGTGTAGTGTGCACGTGTGTGTGTCAGAGGGCACTGTGTGTGTGTGTGTCAGAGGGCACTGTGTGTCCCTGTGGAGGCCCAAGGGTGACCTCAGGAATCATCCTAGATTGCTTCTACCTCCTTCTTGCTTCTCCCTGGGATTTCCCAGGCTCTGCCCACCAGGGCCAAAAGTACAGGACGCCACTGTTTCAGCCTGGCATTTTTTACGTGGTACCTGGGATCCAAACTCAGGACCTTCTGCTTGTGAGGCAGAATCTTAACCCCTGAGCCATCTCTCCAGTCCATGTCTGAAGCACGTCTCAGACCAGAGTGCATGCTGCTCCCGAAGCTCAGTGACTCCCCTGTGATGGTGAGGGCTAAATGACAACTTGACAGAATCGACACTTGCCTGGGAGTCAGGCCTGTGGCCACGCCTTGGGGATTCTGGGTAATCAGGTGGGAAGACCCAGACTAAAAGCTGGTGGTGCCTTTCCCTTCATCCTGGGACCTGAACTGAGCGAGAGAGAGAGAGAGAGAGAGAGAGAGAGAGAGAGAGAGAGAGAGAAACATGGGAGATACCATTTTAAGTCAATTATTTCAAGGTTATTACACTTTAATAGCTACATTCTTTCTTCTGGGGAAGAAACGGGAAATTACTATAGATTTGGACACAAAAGCCATGTGCTAAAGGCTTGGTAGGTGCTGGACCCTCTCAGAGGTGGGGTCTAATGGGAGGAAGTTAGGTCACTGAGCATGTGTGCTTAGAGGGGACATTAGAACCCTGGTCTCTTCCTGCCCCTTCCGCCTTCCTGGCCTCATGAGGTAGGCATTCTTCTTGTTGGATGACTTTTCCTGGAGAGACATAAAACAAAAAATCTTTATCCTAGTCAGGGCACCTGCAGACAAAGGACATAGTTCCATCTGTATTAGTCACCGTTCCCTAAAGGATCAGAACCAACAGAACGAATATAGAAAAGGGGAATTTATTGGCTGACTTACCAGAGAAGGTCTAGGTTGTCCAACTGTGGCTGCCAGTAGCTGCTTAGTCTAGAAACATTATTCCCCAGTCCCAGCCCGTGGCTGAGGCGGGAGGATTCCAGGACAGTCGCTGATCTTCAGTCATGTTGGAGGGTCAAAGACGGAGCTGGCTCTGATGGCGGCAGGAGGAAGAGGGGTTTGCCAGCACTGGGCAAGGGAGTCAGGGAGCGCTTTTGTCTTGTGATTCCTTTGATCTATCTGCTACTGGAAGGTTCCATCCAGATTTAGGGTTGGTTTGTGTTGCAAGTATATTGATCCAGATAATCTCTCCAGGTAGTCTGACAGCTGATCTGTTAATTAATCCCAGGTGTGGTGAAACTGACAACCAAGATTAGCCATCAAAATACTGTAGAGTGGCTTGGTGAACCAGTGAGTTTACTGGTTGCTTAGCATGACAGGGGCGAGGCATTGCTCACAGGAGCAGGATGAGCCGTTACCTATCCGAGCCTGGGTTCCCCAGAAGCCTGGCTCAGCGAGGATTGCAACTGAGGAAACACGCACCGTTGGGGTGCCATCCACCTCCTGGTACCCCAGCACCTCCCAAGCCCGCAAGCAGCGAGGAGCAGGAGGCAGCGGCGTGAAGAACTTCGGGTGATGGTCTGATGGCCCTGCCCCCTCCTTCTGGAAGGACCTTGAGCGGCTCTGGTAGAGCGGCCGTCCAGCTAGACATCACCGTGTTTCGCTTATTTCATTGCCATGACTGCAGGCCAGGGTATCATCCCGTAACTCACGACTGCAATGTCTGTTCTGCACTGGAAATGATCTCGCTGTGCCCAGATGAAAGAGCCGTGCTAAGCCGCTCCTCGAGAGATGGCTCAGGGGCTAAGGCACTTGCCTCACAAGCAACGGACCTGAGTTTGGATCTCCAGGTCACACGTAAAAAGTGCCAGGTGGAAATGGTGGCAGCCTCTAATTCTGGTCCTGGAAAGGAGAACCTAGGAAACCCCAGAGCAAAACAGTAAGGAAGTAGAGCAATCCAGGATGAGTCCTGGTGTCACCCTTGGGCATCCTCAGGTACACACACACGTTGGCCTCTTGTACACACGCAAGCACAAAGAAAAAGAAAGAAAAATTGTCTTAATGTTTTTATCACCACGACAGGAAGGTAGCTGACACAGAAATAAAATAATGCTATATCCTACAATCGATGGCATCTTGGATGTCTAGGGTCTCGCTTTACTATTGAGTTAATATGGAGAATCTACAGTTTAGACAAACATTCTTAGATACTCTTTTTAAATTTTTATTTATTTATTTATTCAATTGTGCATGTGTGCGTGTATGTGTGTGTGCACTTGTGTGTGTGTGTGTGTGTGTGTGTGTGTGTGTAGAACCACGGGTGAATTCGGGAACCACCATGGACGGCCTCTACCTCCCCTGTTTACTCTCTGCCCTGGGATTCACAGGCTCCGCCTACCAGGACCAGAAACGCCACACCCCCCCTTCCCGCCAGTGCTCTATACATGGGGTCTAGGATCCAAACTCAGGACCTTCCGCCTGCAAGGCAGAGGCTTAACCCCTGAGCCACCTCTCCAGCCCCACTTAGATACTCTTGTTTCAGTTCACAACCTAGAAGAGCCAACACCAATGACAGTGACCAGAATAGGAGACTTTACAGGACCTTTGAGGAGTCTAGGGGTAGATGATGGACCCCGATGTGTACCCAGACAGCAGGGCAAGAGCCAGGAGGGATAGACTAGGTCACATGACCTGAGGGGGGCAGGCCGTCCCCTGAGCTGTCTGTCTCCCTCTTCACCCACAAAGTGGGTGATGTGGGTTTCTAGAACCTGCTTTCACTGGATGGGCAAAAGACTGACCCAAGATTCCAATCACAGACACTCATGAGACAGTTAATAAACATCTCATGTTTATTTCATGGGGGCAGCTCTTTCTTAATTACAGATGCCTGACCCGTCCTTCTGTAAGACTGTATCTCTGATTAGGCTTCCTCCTAAACCAAAACAGGATTAAGCTTAGCAAGAGGAATGTAAACAGAATTAGTGTTATCTATAATGGGGGGGGGACTCCAGACAACTCCACGCTGTCCTCAGCAATCCTGACACTACAACTCGAAACCAGCTGTTACTCAAATTTCCCTTTTCCAGGGCTGGGAATCCAATCCAAGGGCTTGCACATGTCGGACAAATAATCTATCTCCAATGTGGCTGGTTTCTTAACACCACAACAATCGCAGCTGCTCAGAAGTCTCTCCGGGTTCCTGCAGATCCATTGCAAGAAGGAACAAGTGGATGTATTGGGGGGAAGCCCATATTCTCCGTTCCCCACAGTCCCAGGACTGGGACCCCTAAGAAGAAACCGCTCAGAGCCAGGTGTTCTGGGGAGAAGAGCGGGGCATCTGGTCTACCTCAGTGTGGAAAGACAAGGTCATGTCCAGATTATTGACTCAGATAGTAAGATGGAAATCCCCAGAATGTTTGCAAGCCCAGAGAACTGTGGATAAATCCTGTGGATGGATGGATAGATAGATAGATAGATAGATAGATAGATAGATAGATAGATAGACAGACATAGATACATGGGTAGATAGCTACATACATACATACATACATACATACATACATACATACTTACGTAGATGATATGGACATAGATATGGACATAGATATAGATACTGTAATGTTACTCTCAACTATTGCTGTGAGGGGGGCATTCAAAGTCAAACAATTTAAGGGAGAAAGGGAGATTTATTTGACTTACAGTTGCAGAGGGGAAATACAGTCTTTCATGGTGGAAGTGGCATGGCTAGTGGGCTTCCTCGAGAATCTCTCTCTTCTTCAGTTCTGTGACTCCTTTTATCTGGTCCACTACTGAGAGGTTCCAATGAGATCTGTGGAGGTTCTGATTGGATCTAAGGCTGATCTTTGTATTATCCAGATAACCTCTTCAGGTGGTCTCAACTGAATTTGCTAGGTGTGGTCTCAGTTGATCTCAATTAATGCCAGGTGTGTCAGGTTGACACCCAGGATTAACTATCACAGATACAGCAAATAGACACAAGAGAAAATACTTCAGGTTGGTCTGTTGCTGAATTGTTCTCCTGGACTGCAAAGCAATGGGAAGCTTTCCTGGAAAGAATGACACAGGAAGAGGTTCAGAGATATGAGAAGAAAAAGGACATCCAGCAAGGGCTCCAACGACAAGACTAAGAGAAGTAAAAGGGCAAGAGACGTTCCACCTCAGAATGAGCCTCTCATGTGGGGGACACAGGCCCATGTGCCTCTGAGCTGCACGCCAGGTATGAAAATAGGAAGAGGGGTGCAAGAAGTTGACTGGAGACTGTCAAGCAGAGAGCATGTTGGTCAGAAACCAACGCAACAGGAGTGATCCTTTACTACCCCGTCCCTGCTCCTCTCTGCCATTGCTAAGCCAAGACTGGAGAATAATAGGGAGAGAGGGAGGGGGGGAATGGGGGGGAAAGAAGGGGGAAGGGAAAGGGAGGAGAGAAGGAGGGGGGGAGGAGAGGGAGGAGGGAGGGGGGGGAGAAGAGAAAGGGGAAGAGAGGGAGGAATAAGGAGTGAAGGAAGATTCTGCAGCTGGGACGATCTCCAGGGTGAGCTGGGGGCAACAGTTTCCAATTACAGGCAGAGTGAGAATGGCGAGAAGATATGAAATATTGTGTTTGCACTTGTGCCGGGCCGAAAACGAGGCTCTTCCTCCCCCAAGGAGAGCTTCCACAGACAGCTGCTGCATGCTCAGAGGGAGGACGGCAGGTCTCTAGCAAATTCTCACCGCAGCTCAAGTCGGGGCTGGCGGCTACCCAGGGGGCTCATGGAGTCTCCTGACCCCTCATCCGCACTGAAGTGGCCCAGGGAGATCCTGAGAAGTCTTGAGACTACAGCATTGCTGTACAGATCAAACCGAGGCAGGACCCCACAAAGCAGGACCCGCAACACCTGGAGAGGCTAATGGCTGGGATGGAGGGAAGGGAAGCCTTATACCACCCAGCTGCACTCTAGCCTGTTGTCTCTGTTTCTAATCAGAAGCGCTGAAGTTCTCCTGCCCCCCCCCCTTTCCTGTCCCCTCAATCCAGCCCATACAGTCTGCAAGACTCGGTTTTTACCAAGCTTCTGCCACCCCGGAAGCCTTGGACCGCCCCTAAATTAACTCTGAACTGACAAGCAGTCAGCACCTTAGGTGATCGATCAGAGTTCTTCCCCCATAACTTGTCAAAGTTGGACAAGGAATTGTAACCAGACTATCATAGGTCATAATGAAGCCCTTTCCCCTATAAGCGCGCATGTAGACACATAAATAATAATTCTATCTTATCTTTCGGCTGCTATGAGACACAATGTAAAGGAGAAAGGGAAATTTATCTGGCTTATGGTTCCAGAGGGGATGTATTCCATTAGGGCAGGAATCTCCTAGCAGAAACAGGAGTCTGGTTCAGTTCACTGCAGCCATCATGGATGCAGAGAGAACTAGGAGGAGGCAAAACCTGGCCACCAAACTTCAAGGCTCGCTCCCGTGACGAGCTTTCCTTCCCAAACGTGCCACGACCTTGCCAAACATCACCATCACCTAAGAAGGCAAACACATGAGTCTATGGGGGACAATCACCATGACACTAACAAATAATAAAACACCAGATGTCCGTTTCAGAGTGCTGCTTTGTTCTAAGCCAAGGCTTAGTAATAATAAGAATTGTTTTCCTCTTAAATCCCAAGATGTGTAATATATATATGTATATATATATATATATGTATATGTGTGTTTATATACATACACACACCATATACATATCCATATGTACAAACACACATGCATTTCATACGATACTGTAAGTACTCCTGGTTCTTCTTATGCTGTCATGAAAGAGATCCTAATGACCATGCCTTTTTGCTGACTGAGAATTGAACCCGGGGCCTTAGGCGTGTGAGGCAAGCTCTCTACCACTGAGCCATATCTCTAGCCTCTAATTACCCCCATTCTATACAAAGCTAAGCCACAGGCTCATTCAGTTAAGCTTGCACAGAGGGAAAGTGGAGGTCCGATTTTGACTGGATACCACTTTTCCCTGAACCTCATGGTTTCTCCTTTCTCGATGGCTGAAGAACACAAGGTGTAACTTGGTCTCGTCCTCTGATCTTCTCTCAGCATCTCTCCGTGGTCATGTAGCCCACGCTCCATGGGACGCAGTCCCTCATCCCCGTGTCTCCAACCTTTACCCCCAAACATCCTGAAGAGCAGTGTTCAGGTCCTTCAATGACCTTTTGGAATGAGGCCAGGCACGGTCTCCATGTCCTGGATTGCAAATTCAGGTTCATGGATGACATGCTGCTGCCAGAAATTCACATAAACTCCAGAAAGTATGCAGGATGTCACTGGATTCCAAAGTATCACCTAAGAAGTCCTGCAGTTCCACCAGCTGAGTGGAAGGCAGAGTGGCTATTTCTCCTCAGCCTTATCTTGTGGGCACGTTTGCATGCTCACATGGAAAGAACCTTTAAAATTAGAAAGTTTCTTTGAATTCAATGTTGCTGTAAACAGACAAACAAAGAAAGCATACCCAGGAAACTACTCAACCAAAAATTGCTTTGGGAACTGTACTCAGAGGTCAGAATACTGCCTAATATGCAGGAAGCCCGAGGTTCAATCCCCAATGCTACCAAAAAAAAAAAAGGAAGGGAAGGAAGGAAAGGAAGGAAGGAAAAAGAAGGAAGGAAGGAAGGAGAGAGAGAGAGAGAAGAGAGAGAGAGAGAGGAGAGAGAGAAAGAAAGAAAGAAAAGAAAGAAAGAAAGAAAGAAAAGAAAGAAAGAAAAGAAAAAGAAAAAGAAGGAGGAAGGAAGGAAGAAAGAAAAGGAAAGGAAAGGAAAGGAAAGGAAAGGAAAGGAAAGGAAAGGAAAGGAAAGGAAAGGAAAGGAAAGGAAAGGAAAGGAAAGGAAAGGAAAGGAAAGGAAGTAAAGAAGGAAAGAAAAGGAAAGAAAGAAGGAAACCCACCAAACAGTTGGCTATGGAGAAGACCATCTCTTAAAGTGCTTCCACTTACACAGAAGGACCAGAGTTTGTATTCCCAGATGCCATGTATACCATGGGCGTGGCAATTGACGTGTACTTCCAGCTCAAGACAGAGACAGGAATCCCCCAGAGCAACCTGGCTAGCCAGACTATTGCTATCGATGACTCTGGGTTTGATTAGAGACCTTGTCTCAAAGAAGGTTGGAGGAACAATCGAGGATGATTCTGTATCAAACTTGGGCCTCTACCCAAACCGCACACACATGTACGCCCACACAGAACATTCATACCCATTCACATGAACCCCCTCGCACACATAGGCATGAAAAATGGAAAAAGGACATGATATTTGACTGATTGGGTAAAGTTCGGTGGCAGAACACAGCAATGCAAAATGCACAGTTTGTAAGCCTATTTGCATGTATGTAATCATTGAATCTATGTGCATAATTTCATACATCCCTCCCATTTTATGAAAGCAGAAAGTAGGCAAATTCCAGGAATGCCAGACTCTAAGCTGACAGGTAGCTTGAAGGGAAAATCCAGAGACTTCTCAGAGTTGACAACACAGAGCTCTGAGCTGCTCCCAAAGCGCTTCCCTCTGGGAAGAGACATTTGAGCTGAAAGATGAGCAGGAACTAGATGAGTGAAAAGGAAGTGGGTCTGTGTACAGCCTGTCTCCCGTGCAGAGCCCTGGACTGGCTAAAGGGGGCTTTGAGGGGAGAAGAACTCGGAGGAGGAAAGAAAAGACTCTTCATCGGGCAGACAGAGATGGGTCAGACCAAGCAGGCCTTGAGAGACTTGGGGTTCAGTCTGCTGTTCACTCGACACTTGGGAGATGAGACTCTGGGCACGCTTCTGAGGAATTATTTATTCAGCATGTAGACACATAATAATAATTGCACTTATTCTTCCTGCTGCTATGAGACAATGCTCAGACACAATGTAAAGGAGAAAGGGAATTTATCTGGCTTATGGTTCAGAGGGGATGTATTCCATTAGGGCAAAAGACTGACCCAAGATTCCAATCACAGACACTCATGAGACAGTTAATAAACATTCTCATGTTTATTTTCATGGCGGAGCGAGCTCTTTCTTAATTACAGATGCCTGACCCGTCCTTCTGTAGACTGTATCTCTGATTAGGCTTCCTCCTAACCAAAACAGGATTAGCTTAGCAGAGGAATGTAAACGAATTAGTGTTATCTATGATGGGGGGGGACTCCAGACAACTCCACGCTGTCCTCAGCAATCCTGACACTACAACTCGAAACCAGCTGTTACTCAAATTTCCCTTTTCCAGGGCTGGGAATCCAATCCAAGGGCTTGCACATGTCGGACAAATAATCTATCTCCAATGTGTGCTGGGTTCTTAACACCTACACAATCGCAGCTGCTCAGAAGTCTTCTCCGGGTTCCTGCAGATCCATTGCAAGAAGGAACAAGTGGATGTATTGGGGGGACAGCCATATTCTCCAGTTCCCCACAGTCCCAGGACTGGGACCCCTTAAGAAGAAACCGCTCAGAGCCAGGTGTTCTGGGGAGAAGAGCGGGGCATCTGGTCTACCTCAGTGTGTAGAGACAAGGTCATGTCCACGATTACTTTGACTCAGATAGTAAGATGGAAATCCCCAGAATGTTTGCAAGCCCAGAGAACTGTGGATAAATCCTGTGGATGGATGGATAGATAGATAGATAGATAGATAGATAGATAGATAGATAGACAGACATAGATACATGGTAGATGCTACATACATACTACATACATACATACATACATACTACAACTTACGTAGATATTGGACATAGATTGGACATAGATTAGATACTGTAATGTTACTCTTAACTATTGCTGTGAGGGGGGCATTCAAAGTCAAACAATTTAAGGGAGAAAGGGAGATTTATTTGACTTACAGTTGCAGAGGGGAAATACAGTCTTTCATGGTGGAAGTGGCATGGCTAGTGGGCTTCCTCGAGAATCTCTCTCTTCTTCAGTTCTGTGACTCCTTTTATCTGGTCCACTACTGAGAGGTTCCAATGAGATCTGTGGAGGTTCTGATTGGATCTAAGGCTGATCTTTGTATTATCCAGATAACCTCTTCAGGTGTCTCAAATGAATTGCTGTGTGTGTGGTCTCAGTTGATCTCAATTAATGCCAGGTGTGTCAGGTTGACACCCAGGATTAACTATCACAGATACAGCAAATAGACACAAGAGAAAATACTTCAGGTTGGTCTGTTGCTGAATTGTTCTCCTGGACTGCAAAGCAATGGGAAGCTTTCCTGGAAAGAATGACACAGGAAGAGGTTCAGAGACATGAGAAGAAAAAGGACATCCAGCAAGGGGCTCCAAGACAAGGACTAAGAGCAAGTAAAAGGGCAAGAGACGTTCACCCCTCAGAATGAGCCTCTCATGTGGAGGGACATCAGGCCCATGTGCCTCTGAGCTTGCAGCCAGAGTATGAAAATAGGGGAAAGAGGGGTGCAAGGAAGTGTGGACTGGAGACTGTCAAGCAGAGAGCATGTTGGTCAGAAACCAACGCAACAGGAGTGATCCCTTTACCCCGTCCCTGCTCCTCTGCCATTGCTAAGCCAAGGAACTGGAAGATAAAATAAAGGGACAGAGAAGGGAAGGAGGGAGGGGGGAAAGGAGGAGGGAGGACAGAAAGGAGGAGGGAGAAGGGAAAGGAGGAGGGAAGAAAGGAGGAGGGAAGGAAGGAGAGAGGAAGGGAGGGAAGGAGGGAGAAAGGAAAGGAAGAGGGAGGAAAGAAGGAGATGAAGAGAAGAAAATTCTGCAGCTGGAGACAGAATCTCACAGGTGAGACTGGGGGCAACAGTTTCCAATTACAGGCAGAGGTGAGAATGGCGAGAAGATATGAAATATTGTGTTTGCACTTGTGCCGGGCCGAAAACGAGGCTCTTCCTCCCCCAAGGAGAGCTTCCACAGACAGCTGCTGCATGCTCAGAGGGAGGACGGCAGGTCTCTAGCAAATTCTCACCGCAGCTCAAGTCGGGGCTGGCGGCTACCCAGGGGCTCATGGAGTCTCCTGACCCTCATCCGCACTGAAGTGCCCAGGGAGATCCTGAGAAGTCTTGAGACTACAGCATTGCTGTACAGATCAAACCGAGGCAGGACCCCCAAAGCAGGACCCGCAACACCTGGAGAGGCTAATGGCTGGGATGGAGGGAAGGGAAGCCTTATACCACCCAGCTGCACTCTAGCCTGTTGTCTCTGTTTCTAATCAGAAGCGCTGAAGTTCTCCTGCCCCCCCTTTCCTGCCCCCTCAATCCAGCCCATACAGTCTGCAAGACTCGGTTTTTACCAAGCTTCTGCCACCCCGGAAGCCTTGGACCGCCCCTAAATTAACTCTGAACTGACAAGCAGTCAGCACCTTAGGTGATCGATCAGAGTTCTTCCCCCATAACTTGTCAAAGTTGGACAAGGAATTGTAACCAGACTATCATAGGTCATAATGAAGCCCTTTCCCCCTATAAGCGCGCATGTAGACACATAATAATAATTGCACTTATTCTTCCTGCTGCTATGAGACAAAGACACAATGTAAAGGAGAAAGGGAAATTTATCTGGCTTATGGTTCCAGAGGGGATGTATTCCATTAGGGCAGGAATCTCCTAGCAGAAACAGAGGTCTGGTTCAGTTCACTGCACGCCTCCGGATGGAGAGAACTGGAGGGGCAAAACCTGGCCACCAAACTTCAAGGCTCGCTCCCGTGACGCGGCTTTCCTTCCCAAACGTGCCACGACCTTGCCAAACATCACCATCACCTAAGAAGGCAAACACATGGTCTATGGGGGACAATCACCATGACACTAACAAATAATAAAACACCAGATGTCCGTTTCAGAGTGCTGCTTTGTTCTAAGCCAGGCTTGTAATAATAAGAATTGTTTTCCTCTTCATCCCAAGATGTGTAATTATATATGTATATATATATTATATTTATGGTGTTTTATACATACACACACCATATACTATCCATATGTACAACACACACATGCATTTCATACGATACTTAAGTACTCTGGTTCTTCTTATGCTGTCATGAAAGAGATCCTAATGACCATGCCTTTTGCTGACTGAGATTGAACCGGGGCCTTGGGGTGAGGCAGCTCTCTCCACTGAGCCATATCTCTAGCCTCTAATTACCCCCATTCTATACAAAGCTAAGCCACAGGCTCATTCAGTTAAGCTTGCACAGAGGGAAAGTGGAGGTCCGATTTTGACTGGATACCACTTTTCCCTGAACCTCATGGTTTCTCCTTTCTCGATGGCTGAAGAACACAAGGTGTAACTTGGTCTCGTCCTCTGATCTTCTCTCAGCATCTCTCCGTGGTCATGTAGCCCACGCTCCATGGGACGCAGTCCCTCATCCCCGTGTCTCCAACCTTTACCCCCAAACATCCTGAAGAGCAGTGTTCAGGTCCTTCAATGACCTTTTGGAATGAGGCCAGGCACCGTCTCCATGTCCTGGATTGCAAATCAGGTTCATGGTGACTGCTGCTGCCAGAAATTCACATAAACTCCAGAAATATGCAGGATGTCACGTGATCCCAGTATCACCTAAGAAGTCCTGCAGTTCCACCAGCTGAGTGGAAGGCAGAGTGGCTATTTTCTCCTCAGCCTTATCTTGTGGGCACGTTTGCATGCTCACATGGAAAGAACCTTTAAAATTAGAAAGTTTCTTTGAATTCAATGTTGCTGTAAACAGACAAACAAAGAAAGCATACCCAGGAAACTACTCAACCAAAAATTGCTTTGGGAACTGTACCTCAGAGGTCAGAATACTTGCCTAATATGCAGGAAGCCCGAGGTTCAATCCCCAATGCTACCAAAAAAAAAAAAAGGAAGGAGAAGGAAGGAAGGAAGGAAGGAAGGAAAAGAAGAAGGAAGGAAAGGAGAGGAGAGAGGAG
Organism: Typhlomys cinereus; assembly: GCA_023101885.1. Taxonomy (NCBI): domain Eukaryota; kingdom Metazoa; phylum Chordata; class Mammalia; order Rodentia; family Platacanthomyidae; genus Typhlomys; species Typhlomys cinereus. The sequence continues at coordinate 164,425 of JALPQD010000671.1, forward strand.
AGAGAAGAGAGAGCGAGGGTATGAGAGAGAGAGGAGAGAGAGAAAGAAAGAAAGAAAAAAGAAAGAAAAAGAAAGGAAAAGAAAGAGAAAAAAAAACAGAAAAAAAAAAAAAAAAAAAAAAAAAAAAAAAAAAAGAAAGGAAAAGGAAGAAAGAAGAAAGAAGAAGAAGAAAGAACGAAGACAGAAAGAAAGAAAGAAGAAAGAAAGAAAAGAAAGAAAGAAAGAAAGAAAGAAAGAAAAGAAAAAGAAAAGAAGGAAGGAAGGAAGGAAGGAAGGGAAAAGAAAGGAAAGGAAAGGAAAGGAAAGGAAAGGAAAGGAAAGGAAAGGAAAGGAAAGGAAAGGAAAGGAAAGGAAAGGAAAGGAAAGGAAAGGAAAGGAAAGGAAAGAAAGGAAACCCACACAAACAGTTGGCTATGGAGAAGACCATCTCTTAAAGTGCTTGCCACTTACACAGAAGGACCAGAGTTTGTATTCCCAGATGCCATGTATACCGGGTGGGCGTGGCAATTGACGTGTACTTCCAGCTTCAGAAGACAGAGACAGGAATCCCCCAGAGCAACCTGGCTAGCCAGACTATTGCTATCGATGACTCTGGGTTTGATTAGAGACCTTGTCTCAAAGAAGGTTGGAGGAACAATCGAGGATGATTCCTGATATCAAACTTGGGCCTCTACCCAAACCTGCACACACATGTACGCCCACACAGAACATTCATACCCATTCACATGAACCCCCTCGCACACATAGGCATGAAAAATGGAAAAAGGACAATGATATTTGACTGACTGGGGTAAAGTTCGGTGGCAGAACACAGCAATGCAAAATGCACAGGTTTGTAAGCCTATTTGCATGTATGTAATCATTGAATCTATGTGCATAATTTCATACATCCCTCCCATTTTATGAAAGCAGAAAGTAGGCAAATTCCAGGAATGCCAGACTCTAAGCTGACAGGTAGCTTGAAGGGAAAATCCAGAGACTTCTCAGAGTTGACAACACAGAGCTCTGAGCTGCTCCCAAAGCTGCTTCCCTCTGGGAAGAGACATTTGAGCTGAAAGATGAGCAGGAACTAGATGAGTGAAAAGGAAGTTGGGTCTGTGTACAGCCTGTCTCCCGTGCAGAGCCCTGGACTGGCTAAAGGGGGCTTTGAGGGGAGAAGAACTCCGGAGGAGGAAAGAAAAGACTCTTCATCGGGCAGACAGAGATGGGTCAGACCAAGCAGGCCTTGAGAGACTTGGGGTTCACGTCTGCTGTTCACTCGACACTTGGGAGATGAGACTCTGGGCACGCTTCTGAGGAATTATTTATTCAAGGCAGGCCTGCAAGAGATTGTCTTAATCCTTTTAACTGAAGTGGGAAGACCCTCACGTTGTAGGCAGAACCCTGGGCAAGCAGATAAAGGCAGAGAGAGAGAGAGAATTTGGAAAGCTGACAAGGTAGAAAGCAAGATGCAGCAGGATCCTTACATACCTCCCTCCTCTCCCCACCCCTACTGGATTTTATTTGTAGTATGACCAGTTTTGCCCATTCCTGCTGGGAACTCTCCTGGCCACAGTGGACTAAAACCGGGGATTATAAACTGGAATAAAATCCCTTGTTCTCCTAAATTATTTGGCCAGGTAGTTATTTATCTATTTATTTGTGTGTGCGTGTGTGTGTGTGTGTGTGTGTGTGTGTGTGTGTGTGTGTGTGTGTGCCAGAGGGCATTCCAGTGTGTGTCCCTGTAGAGTCCCAAGGGTGACTTCAGGAATCATCCTGGGTTGTTCTACCTCCTCAGTGCTTCGCTCTGGGGTTTCCCAGGCTCCACCTTCCAAGGCAGGAAGTGCAGGCCACCGCCATTTCCACCTGGCACTTTTATATGGAAAACTGGGGATGTGAACTCAGGTCCTTTGGCTTGTGAGGCAAAGGCTTAATTTAACCCCTGAATCATAGTCCCAGCCCTGTCAGGTATTTATGACAGCAACAGAATCTGGATAAAACAGGACTTAGAACCAGCAAGAAACCAGTGAAAAGGTACATGATTTATGGAGGTCATATCTCTATACTCAGCACAGAAAACAACCAACAGCTCTGACATGACATCATTTCTGGGCACAAAGGACAGACACGACCCTGTGTGGAACTCAGAGGTCATCAGAGGTCATGGGTCTGATGTGCCACGGGCTTTTGGTCCGCACTGGTATTTGGTGGTTGGGACGCACAGGCACCTCAAACGTCTCTTCCACCGTGTCGCTATCCACGTGCCTCAACCCCAGATGTGTGTCGAGACTCCCACATCAGCCTGGTTCTTTGTCAGCCATCAAGGACATTTGGAATTAAACAAGCCACGGGTAATCAAGTCAGATGCTTCAGGCCATGAGACCACCCGTGGGGCTGGGGAGAGATATTTCCTGTTGTATATAAAATACACAATTGGCTTTGTGTGCTTTGCGGGTGACGCCGCCCCCTCGGTCCTGACGGATGGCCCTGTGGCCTCTGCCCGAGGCAAGGTACCTGGCCAGCCAGAGCAGGGTCCAATTCATTTGGGGAAATCTTAGATTCATCAAGAAATGATGGGGCTTGTTTTCATTTGTGGGAGCAATTTCCTTTCTCTTCTTCAGAAGGAAATGTGTGTAACTCCTAGGAAATCACACAGACAGAGACAGAACAGGGGGAAAAAAAAAACCTGGAGCAATTCTTCAACTTTCAAGGACTAAACTTAGACACCCCAAGCCTCGGCTGTGATTGGACGTATCTGAGGTCTAACTGGACAGGGTGTGGGGAGTCTTCCCCTTGCACAAAAGTTCAAGTTGAACAGAGGCTGGCTATGGGGAGCATAATTACGAAGAGACAGGGCCTGCTGTTTCCTCGGGATGGGAGGTGTTTCCTGAACACAGCTTGCCTGGGGGAGGTGGGAGCGCAGTCCCATTAGGTTTTCCTAGTCTAATTAGGAAACATACACAGCCAAGCTTCTCACAATTAAGAGCCAGCTAATTAGGCTGTGAAGATCTTCCCTAGAACTTGCTTTGGTTGGGAAGTGCCTTTCCCTTCCTATGTCACCCACAGAGGATGAAAGGAGAAGGAAGATGTTATTAGAGGTGAGACAGGAAGGAAGGAGAGAGAGAAAGGAGAGAAGGAAGGAAGAGAGAGGGAGTGGGAGGAAAAAGGAAGGAAGGAAAGAAGGAAGAAGGAAGGAAGGAAGAACATGAGGGAAGGAAGGAGGAAAGAAGAGAGGGAGGAGAGAAGGAGGGAGAGAGAGGGAGGGAGGGAGGAAAGGAAAATAAAACGGATGTGGTGGATGGATGGATTGCTTGAGAAACTGGCCTTGTATTCCCAAGTTCTGTTTCATTCCATTTGGTCTTGGGACACCCTGCATGAAGCCTGGAAACTCAGCCAAGCACAGGAATTTGGATCCTCCTCCTCTGATTTGCTGGGCGATTTATCTATAGTGCTTGCTTCTTTCCCCACCTGCTGCCTCTCTCCCTCTTTCCTTCCTTCCTTCCTTCCTTCCTTCCTTCCTTCCTTCCTTCCTTCCTTCCTTCCTTCCTTCCTTCCTTCCTTCCTTCCATGCACTGAACCATGGATGGCAGGAACACTCAACCTCTCTGGGAACAGCTCCCTCCCTTTCCCACTCCCCCCACAGAAGTAAGGTTTCCAAAGACAGCCAAGTCTTGTGGCAGGAGTTTGACTTTCCCGGCATAGATGAGCATGTTAACCTTTTCAGGAATCCAGCTCTGTCTGCACCCCTGAACTCAGAGGGACCGATATCAGAGTCAAAAGCTTCATGGAAAGGAAAGGAAAAACAGTCTTATCATTCAAACAAGGAGCTTAGTATCCCGTTGACCTGCCTTGACTTCTCCAAAATGTGTTGGATACCATGGCGTAGAGTAAATGATTGAAAAGTGCACTTAGTGGGTTTGCACGTGCCTGCAGGAGCCTGTTTTCTGTCTAGGAAGCTAAAGACAGATGCATAAAAGAGAAATGAGAGTAAATGGGCGGGTTGCGAATAACATGTATGCACTAGTCTTGGAGTTTGAAGAAGAAACTCTTCCTCCAGCTACAGGAGTTGGAGAAAAGTTGCTTCTCTCCTACCTCATTTTCAACACAATGGGGGACCCCCCTCCCCCCATCCCCAAGAAAAGGACCAAATAAATTCCTGGAAGTGACATCCTCTATCTCCACCTTCAGAATAGGAAAATCAGAGACCAAACAAGCTGTGACAGGAGAATAAACAAGGAAATGATGTCGTCATCAGTGGCCACGTCACAGATCCGAGTGTAGACGCTAGTTGCTAGTCGAGAAGATGCTTTGAAATGAAACCTCTCCTGCCCCTCGCAGCTCTCCAGGGGAGAGCTTCCAAGAGCCCGGGAAGCAGGGGCGGTTTTATATACTAGTCATAACCAGGTGCCCACAACCTGCGGACAAGATGGCCGCTTGGGAATGTGCCCACCCCTTAATTTGATGAAACAACAAGAAAAGCCCTCTCAGTCTTCTTAAAGTATATTTACCCTAACCCTCCCTCCTTTCTTTCTTCCTCCCTCCCTCCTTCCTTCCTTTCTTCCTTTCCTCCCTTCTTTCCTTTCTTCCTTCCCTACCTCTCTCCTACCTTCCTTCCTTTTCTGTTTTTCTTTTATTTTTTTAATTTTTTTATTATTATTATTATTTATTCAATTGTGTGTGTGTGTGTGTATATGTGCGTGTGCGTGTGTGTGTCTGTGTGTAGAACCACGGACGAATTCAGGAACCACCATGGACACCTCCACCTCCTTGTTTTACTCTGCCCCGGGATTCACAGGCTCCGTCCTACCAGGACCAGAAGCGCAGGCCGACCCTGCTTCCGCCTGGCGTCTATACGTGGGATCTGGGATCCGAATTCAGGACCTTCCACCTGCAAAGCAGAGGCTTAACCCCTGAGCCACCTCTCCAGCCCCCTTTTCTGTTTTTTCTTAAAGTTCTTTTATTTTGGGGGGGGGAGTTATTGCTATAGAACCTCATGTAACCCAGGCTAGCCTAGACTGTGCATATGAGGATGACCTTGAATTCCTGATCCTCCGCTCCCTCTTGCATGCAGCAATTCAGGCATGTACTGCCTGGTTGTATGTGCTGCTAGGATCCATCCCAGGGCTTTAATATATTTTTGAGACCAGGTCTCATGTAGCCTAGGCTGGCCTCGGACTCTCTACATAGACGAGGATAGCCCTGCATTCCTGACCCTCCTGCCTCCATCTCCTGAGTGTTGAGACCACCATGGCCAGCAAGTAACGAGACACTAATGATGATTTATGTATCGAAATCTTGAGAAGCAATAAAATAATAATATAAAAGGCTGACGAGCCCCTACTATCACCTCACATGCCTTTTCATGGACGCTTCAGAAACAGACACACAGACTTACTTTGTTTTCTGGGCAGGATCTGCTGTATGTTTGGCGCAATGGCTTTTTTTTTTTTTCTTTTAAAAAAAATGAAGAAATCTATTATCTGTGAAGCAACCTTGGAGGGACAGATTGAGGGTTGCATTTTAGAATCTCATGTCTGACTCTCATAACCAGATGGTCTTTATGCAGTGGAAGTTCCCGCCCATCGCTCACAATGGTTTCTTACCACTATATTAATGTTCTTATTAACGATGATGTCAAAGCAAGTTAAATCATCGTGCAGTGAATGCGGCTATGGGTTTGCTTAGCTCCAAATGCCAGTTCACTGAATCAGGCTAGCATTCATTAGGACCCCAACACTTATTTTCTTTCTTAACCTTAGAGCAACCTCACAGATTCCTACTTCCATTAGCAACTCATTTATTAAAGTTCCTACTACGGCTTGAAGAGTAATCCATTTGTCATTTTTTGACCAAAGAGTTTGGTTGTATTTTGTTTTTAACTGGAGTAGAGTCACAATTCCATTAAAGAAATTCTGTGCTTTTAACCAAAGCACAATTCCATTGGGTTGGGTTTTAATAGTTTTTTTTTTTTTCAGAAGTGGATCAGGGAAGGGTTTTTTAAAAATTGAAATATGACATCCATATCATTAGGGCTTTAAAGTTAGTAAGATGCTTAAGGCGGATTTTTTATGGTTAGCAAAGCTGAGAGGTCTGACACCCAAAGGATGCACAAAGAGATAACTTACATAAATGTATATGGTCCCCTGAGGTGCCGCAATTGTATTACGGGGTTTCTCATGAACAGCCTGGCTTCAGACAGTGGAACAGCAAAGCTAAGTGGTTCTGAACCCAGTGCGCTGTGCCTGCGCCCCATTACAGGCAAATGGCGCAGCTCTCCACGCGGGACACTGCCTACGAGGCGCTGAACCAGGACAGCGCGGAAACGCCTAATGATATGCTTATCTTATTAAAAGGGCGTCATGAACACGGCGCTGCATAACTTTAAAACCGAGTCGCCTGGCAGATGACAAGGCACACTCTGAATATGATAAGGTCGCGAGCTTCGACAGCGGCCACAGATGCTACGGCGAGTCCAGAGCAGGTTGAGGGGATGCAATCAATTGATGGCATACGTCTTAGATATTTGAATCAGTCCTGGACTTCAATTCTCCTTGTTTTCAAAACTGCATTTTCTTTCTTCCTTCTCTCTTTTTTCTTTCTTTTTCTCCTTCCTCTCTCCCTTCTTCCCCTTTTTTCTTTCTTTTTCCTTCCTTCCTCTTTCCCTTCTTCCCCTCTTCCCTTCTTTCTTTCTTTTCTTTCTTTCTTTCTTTCTCTTTCTTTCTTTCTTTCTTTCTTTCTTTCTTTCTTTCTTTCTTTCTTTCTTTCTTTCTTTCTTTCTTTCTCTCTCTCTCTTTCTTTCTTTCTTTTTCTCTTTCTTTCTTTCTTTCCTTCCTTCCTTCCTTCCTCTTCTCTTCCTCTCTCCCTACTTCTCTCCATGTGTTTTTACTTTCTTCTTTTTTTCAAGGGCTTGCCAATACTGAGTTTGCAATTCCTGAAAGATAAAAAAGCAAATAATTATGAAGAGAAGAGATTCATGGCAGGATTCCACTCAAGCTGCACTTCTTATACGAAACGCTTAATTAATCATTTTATATGTGTGAGCTGTCTTGTCAAAATCAATTACCCTCAAAGGAATAGGAAGGAAGCATGTTTGCTAGCGAGCAGCATTACAAATGTATAAGTTGCCCCACCCTCTACTCACACCTTCAAGGTTTGGTACATAATATAGGCGGGCCTCAAAGTCACAATCCCCTACTTCAGCTTCCTGAGAGCTGTAATTATAGGTAGGCAAACCAGAACTGGCCCATATATATCTATTTATTATGAGTGTGTGTATGTGTGTGTGTGTGTGTACTTATGTACATGCATGCATATCAAGGCCCATGTGTTCAAGTCAGAGGACGACATGCCTGAGTCCATTCTCTTTTTCACCATGAGGGGTCCAGGGATTGAACTCAATCATCGGGCTTGGCTGCAAGAGCCTTTACCTGCTGAGACATTTACCCAGCCCCCCCCCCAACCCTCCCTCCCCCCTCTGTGGTTTTTATGACTGGCATTTACCTTGGGAGAATGATCTCACTTTATTTCCCATGAGTTTGCATGTGAAAAAGTGAAACATACACAGCAGTTCTAGATGTAGTAATAAAATGGTATTTGGGGCCCATCTTTTAAAATGTTCAGTCCAGACATTTTGATAAGTTAGGGACTCCTGTTTCCCTCATATTCTTTTTCTATGCTATTTTTTTAGGAGAAAGAGAGAGAGAGAAAGAGAGAGAGAGAGAAGAGAGAGAGAGAGAGACCATGGTGCATGGGCAGAGGGCAGTCAATTCACTCCTTCCACCAGATGGGCTTCTGAGAATTGAATGCACATTGCCCGGTGTTCGAGCAGACACCTGACCCACTCAGCCATCTCTCTGGCCTCTCTTCTGTGCTTATAATCTAAACAGTAACATTTGTCAGAGGACCACAGCAATTATTGATCAACTTCTATAACTCATACTGGTAACGATTGCTTCCTGGTGCAAGTCAAAACTCTTTCTACAAGTTATCCCATTTAAACTCCACCCTTCAACACAGGAATTTCTCATTATACTTGTAAATTCTGTAGTTTATGCAATATAATTTATATTTTTTCTTAGTCTAAAGCTAAAGACACTAAGGGTCTCTCCACAAATTAAGGCTGCAACTTAAGAATTGTGGGCCTTATTGCCAATTAAATATTCAGCGTATAAGTAGGGGCATGTGAGATCGCTCAGCAGGTAAAGGTGCGTACGTGCAAACCTGGTGACCTGAGTCCAATTAAAAACACAGAAGATTCCTTGCTAGACATTTCAAAAGCCTTTCATGAGTTCATGCACTTTTATGCTTCACAACTTTCCTCTATTTCGTTTTTCTTTTTTTCTTTCCTCCACCCCAAAGGGTCTTACTATGGAGTCGGGCAGCCTCAGATTCATGGCTCATGTCCTTCTTCAACCTCTTACAGCCAAGATCACAAGAGTGAGCTCCACTCCTGGCTTCTCCGCCCCTCCCTACCGGACAAGCATATTTCCCGACTAAATAAAACAATGATGGCTAGCCTCAGATCCGCAAGTGACAACTGACAGAAGACCCCCTTCACGGACAGGGACACAACTCTAACCCAGACCGTGAGACAGAAAGCTCTTTTCCACGGGCTAATGATAAACAGGCGCTAGCTGGGCCAAGCTCTGGGGATCACAGCCCCTTTCCTTTGGCGCTCATTAATGCTTCTGTCCAACTCCAGGAGACGGCACATTCCACAGCAGTAAAGGGATTCTCAGGTTGGCTGATAAAAAACAGGTGACTTCGTCCCCCTACTCTGACACAAGGTTAAACTAAACCAGCATAATTGGCCTTCTTGGGTGGCAGGGCTGCTGGGGGTTGCAGGTGGAGGCAGTGGCCATGTGGATCAGCGCTGGCTGGGGGACTGGGGGGATGGGGGGGAGGGAACACGGCTAGGGAGGTCCCAGCCCATGCAGGTGGATCCAAAATACTGGGATCTCTCCTTTTCCTAGGCAAAGGGCGACGGAACTCTCCACTTCCCACGGGCTGCCTGGCTGCTCCAGTGGTTGCTCTTCAATTTCACATTTCATCTCCGCAACTAATGTCCACATCTTGTCAAATCACCACCAGGAAGGCACCTCAGGCCCACCCCGGACCAAGCTGCATTGTTCTGTTAGAACTGGGGTGTTCAGGTTCCATGACTATGGTCAGGATCAAATGAGCTGTTCACAGAAGCACTAGAAGGGGGGGGGGTCTACAACCCTGAGAGAGCATCTCCATAATGGTCCCAGCCCTAATATGTCATTGTTTTTATGGCTTTTGGTACCGGTGAACTTACTTTGATAGTGACATTGTGGAATATGTAAGGGGGGGGGAGCTGTGTTTTCCCCTCCTCGTTTGATTGGTTGATGATTGATTGGACTGATTTGAGGTATCCCTGCCCGCTGGTACTCAATGTGTATCAATCCTCTTGCCTCAGCCAAGAGAGAGGGGATACTGATGCCAAAAGGACCACACGCCTGACTGTTTTCTTCATGATGACTTTATTGCCTTTGTCTTTTATGTTAATAATGGTTGCTGGTCTTACTTCAATTACTTATGAGAAAAAAAAGGTTAGGATGATATTTTGAATATTTATTTATTTATGAAAGATGAGAGAGAGATATAGAGAGTGAGAGAAAAACAGAGAGGGGGGAGAGAGAGAGGTCTAGGGCTAGATTATCAGTATTGGTAATCAAGATCTTGTTTTGGAAGCCAGTTCTCCCTTTGACCATGTATCTCTGGGGATAGAACTCAGGCCTCCGGGTTTACACACAGGCACCTGCCTGCTATCTCACCAGCCTAGGAGAATTTTTGATATCCATTCTTTTTCTCGGTTTGTGATTTGAAAAGAGGGAAAGAGCCACATTGCATAAACTGCGAAAAGCCCAAGTGCATGAGTTTAGGAATTCATTAGATGAAAAGTACTTTAAAGCCACTTGTGATTGCCAGAACATCTCACACGGGCCTCTGATACTTAGCAAGACAGGGACCTGGTTGTTCACAGATCATTTCATTAGCAGTCTACTTGTTTATTAGTTCTTATTTGGAGGCATGGAGATCACTCCTCTATATGCATTGCTTGGAACAACATGCATTTTGAAGATCACTTGTCACTGAAGTGACCGAAACTCCAATAATCACCGTGGCATGTTGGATCACAACTGCAACATGTCAATGTTTAAATAGAGCACCTTGAACTGATGTCCCGCATTAAAAACATTTCAACAACTTGATTCATTCAAATGAATATTATCCCTTCCCCAAAATTATCTTGAAAGCTTTTCTTCCAGGCTAAGGGTCCCACGGGTTTAACTGTTTGAGAATTGTCTTTATCCTGCTTAAGAACCCATGGGAAATCTGTCATTTGCTATTTTATCATACTTTATTTTATGATTATTCGTGCTCTAAAGCCATTTCATGATCCACCTATTCCCCAAACTGCTACTAATTTTCGGTATCGTTGTTTCCAAAAGTTAACCTATCATTGAGCAAAATCTATTACCATAAAAAAAAAAACTAGGTATTTGAGAGATTCATTGCTGCAGGCTTTGAGAATAATCCCAAAAGTGACTTCCAAACCTAGTGGTGAAGTCATATTACCAAGTTTTCATGGTGGGCATAACCCCTCAACATAATAACTTTCAGGGGACACAACACTTCCTGCTAGTTCTGTCTCCTGTCCATGGTGACACATGACCTAGGGCATGCTGTTTCTCTCCCTTGATCTCTGAAATGATGATTCAGCACCAGATGCCTCCAATGGGTATTTCCAGCCCTAACATTTGTGGGCTGGAGGGTACATAGTTCTCCAGTTGGTATGTGTATTTTTGTTCTTCATTTTTCAATCAAATGTCTGTGTGCAGATCACACCTTTAACAAACAGTTTGGGCCTCCCTTAATCTGGAAACCGGAAGGACTCCAAAGCTGGAATTCTTGGGGTACTGATGTGAGTCGTCAAGTGGAAAACTCCAGTGTACAACCTTGTTTGAGGCACAGAATTGCAAAATATGCTGCAAAGAGGCTGGGGAGATGCTTCAAGAAAAAAATGGCGTGCTATGCAAATGAATCTCCGGACCCCACGTGATGTGATCCTGGTGGTGTGCAGACAGAAGTAGAAGGATTCCTGGGCTTTACTCAGTTGGGGGGAGTTAAGTAGATCCCAGGTTCAGAAAGAGACCCTGTCTCAATAATAAACAAACAAACAAACAAATAAATAAGATGGATAAGTAAACACTAGATGTTGAGCTCCGTCTTATACACACACACACACACACACACACACACACACACGCACGCACGCACGCACGCACGCACGCGCGCTCCCGCGCAAGCATGTACAACTGCCACACATCCATACATATGAAAATACACATGGAGATATATGTATACAGGGATTACCCTCAGGCTATGTGTAGAAGATATTATGAGACATAAAACAAGTTCATGTTCAGATGTGGTTCCTACTCCCAAGACAGATTTTCATGTATCTACAATATTCAAAAGTCCGCAATTTCCTGACTCGAAGCGTCACAAGTAGGAGATGCTAAAGATGCATTGAGTTATCAGAGCAAATGATTGGGCATGCTTCTGCCAAGGCCCTTTCACCTTGCTTCCCTTGTCAACAGTGCCAGCTGGGGACGAGAAGTGTCCACTCGGCTGAAATTAGCGTCTTGTAGTCCTGTAAAACATCTTATTGCAGGCCACAGGATGCATCTACCAGAGGGAAAAGGCAAAGAATACTATGATTTTCTTTTGCGTTGTTTTGGAATGCATTAGTTGCTGCTGCTGCTTCCTCTTCTTCCTCCCCCTCCTCTTCTTCCTCTTCTTCTTCAGCATTGATGTCAAAAAATATCTATCAAGAACTCTGATGGTCATTATGACATCGAATTTTCAAATCATTATGGCATTGCTTTGTCAGACCGTAGTTTTATTTTATTTTTAAACATTTTATTTATTCAGAGAGAGAGGGAATGCATGCCATGACCCATGGGTGGAACTGGAGTTTGTCCTTCCACCTCATGGGCTTCTAGGGATCTAACTCGACGCTCAAGATTTGCTAGCAGTTGCCTCACCCACTGAGCTAGCTCGCTGACCCCCAGACCATATTAATTAAATAAACCTTCATCCTTTTTCTACTGACATTGCAGCATGTGCTTACCTTCAAGTTACAAGGATGGATTAAAAGCACTTCCCAAGAAAGGCTGTCAGCACTGGCAAAACAGGTCTGGATATAGACAAAATTTTCTTTCCTTTTTTTCCTTCTCTTTCTTTCTCTCTCTCTCTCTTCCTTTCTTCCTTTTTGTCTTTCCTTCTTTTATTTATTTATTTTTTACTACCCTCAGCCTTACAACCTGGTTTTTCTTCTTCCTCCTCTCTCAGAAATGTCAACAAAGTCTTTAGATTAATGAGCTGTGAAGTTCTCAAAAACATACCATTTCACAAAGTATCCTGTGAGGAGGGAACTCGCTAATGAGAGGATGGAGAGGAGACCCTGGCGTTTATAACCACATCTCCCACTCTAACTAAAAGGAATTAAGACAAACGACAGGGCTCTAGCACAATCTCTCTGAACAAAGACCTAGAGAGGGTGAAGTGATGAGGGTGCGGGGTCAGAACCCGAGTTGCAATCTAGGGAAATGTGTTTATATTCCTCTCTGTGCCTTTCTGAGCGTTTCTAACAAATATAGACTCAGACAACCCCCTCTTATAAAAGGTACCAGGTGGAGACTGGCAGAGAGAATGCAGGAGACTGATCAAATAAATCCAAATGGTAGGTATGTTAGCTTTTGTTTTCTTTTAATTTTGTCATTAAAAAAATGCAGTGTAACTCCTTGGGTCTTTTTACAATTCTGCATGGTTGAACATTTGAAATGAGTTTGCATATCACCCCAGGCACTGATTCTGACTTGATTGGGCCAAAACAGACTGCATGTGCTTATTTTTATCCACGTCATTTGGGGCATTATGCCGCCAAAGGAATCAAAAAATTGTGCTGTTCTATCGCCAAATTATCACCTATCCTTTGATCAGACAGGGCGGTGAGACTCATCAACAAGTTGAGCGACCTTCCCATAACGGCAATGTCAGGTCAACTTGAGAAAGTGAAGCGAGCCCTGAACGCAAATAAAAAGAAACAACCAACAATCCTTATAATTATCATCAGCTGCTGTGTTTCCCTCTTTTGGCAAAGAAACACTCCATCCATTTGTAGAAATCGCCCGCGGAAACGTTACATCAAAACTAATCACAACGATTAAAATCAGCTTTTCTGTGCAAGAGGAGAGTAAAAAGCAAGTTGGAGGCTGGAACGAGACTGTTTTTCCAACAAAAAAAATACAGGAAAAAAATTTCCTCTATGTATATTTCTCTATACGTCTATGTAGAGCTTTATTTTTGAAGGAGATCAATTGTGTGCCTGCGATCGGTTCATTTAAGTTTTATTTTGGAGATTGATTTAGACTCGAGGTAGAGGCACGAGCTAATTGTATCCTGATCTTTGCCTTGAGGGCTTCAAAGCCCTGGAGCAAGTCTTCTCTATTTTGTTCTGTCTACCTTAGCCAAGCTATTGCATTTCTCTCTGGTGTGGCGAGGCGAGCAGATCGCTGGGAGAGAAATCGGAAAAGGGGGAGAGGAAAAGGAACAGGGGACTTGGAGAGAGACTTTGTGCTTCAATGTTTCAGGTAAGATCTGACGGTTTGGGTTTGTTATTATTTGCTAAGGAGGGTATGGCTGGGACTTTGGGCGCAACTCGCTTTTACGCATGTGCCAGGCACGGGGCGAAGCGCGGCACACTCGCACACACGCAGCCCGCCGCGGAGGGCGGCTGGGGATCCGCTCGGCCCGCGGCGGGGCTGCGGCCGCCGGTTCTCGGCTCCCTGGGCTTCCAGCGGGGGCAGATCCGGCCGGAGGGAGCCGTTGCGGACGCAGCCAGGGCGGGCATGGAGGACGATCCCGAGCCGCTGCGCCGCGGCCCGGCTGCCGGAGCTCCGGGGCCGGGTCCTGGGTCTCCGTGCGGAGCCATCGGGGGTCCCGGGAGCCCGCGCCCGCGTCGCTCACCCGTCCGCCCGCCGCTCGGCGCGCCAGCCTCCCCGGCGCTCCCCGCCCGCCGCGTCCCGTCCCGTCCCGTCGCGTCTGGTCCCCTCCCTCGCTCCCCCGAACCTCGCGCGTCCTTTCTTCCCGGGCGCCGGCACGCCAGCCTGGCCGCGGGGCGCGCGGTGGTGGCGAAGGCGCCCCGGGGGCTCTGCCCGGCGCCGGCCGGGTGTGTGTGGGGGTTGGGGACCGCCGCCCCCTCCTTGCAGCCACAGCGGCGCCCCCGGACACCCGCTCAAAGGACGCCATTGTGGAAGCCGAGCGGATCGGGCCCCGGGGCGCTTTGGTGCCTCCCCTTTGGCCGGAGCTGAGCCGGGCCAGCTCCCCTTTGTGATGCCGCGGCCGGTGCCCGGCCCTGGCCCGCCACGCATCTCCGGCCCGGCTGATCTAGATTCGTCGCCTCCGCCCACCCGGACGCCTTTAAACCCTCTTCCATCTCCTCCCATTTCCAACCCCCCCCCCCTTTTTGGGTGCAAACGTTTCATTTATTTTTAAAAAGCGCTCATTCTTCTTCTCCCCACCTCCTCCCTGAATAAAGGGCAAGGCACACGCTCGGGATTAGGAGTCTCGCGGGGAGGTGGGCACGGGCTGGGGGCGCCGCGGTGGGGGCAGGACGCGATGGCCGCAGGTGACGGCTGTGGCTCCGCAGCGCTGGCCCCCTCTCCGCGGCGCCCGCGGCGCCGAGCCCGCGCCCGCATCCTTCCCTCCTCCCCTTCTGGCGGCCAAGGTTCCCTTAAAGGGACAGAATTTCCGGGCCACCTCCGGTGTGTGCCGAGGTCTGGATCGTCGCTCCGGGGCGCAGAGGCGGGCGGGAGAGATGCAGTTTGGCTCCTTTCTGACCTCTTTCTCCCCCACCCCCCCATCCCGGCCTCCCTTCTTTCTGCAAATGTGAAGTGTGCTGCCTCTCCTGCCCCCAAGAGGGAGAGACCTGGCTGGGAAATAAAAGAGTCCGCGCCTCCTGGAAAAAGAACCGGACGGTGGGGGGCGCGTTACGGTGAATTGCTCTCCAAGTGAGATGGATCCCCTAAAGATTCGGGACGAGGAAGGCAGGTGTGGTACCGGGAACCCTTACCTGGACGTATTCGCACAGCCGCCCTGTGTACCCCAACTTCCTGGTGATCCAAGGCCGATAGTGACTGCCTTTGTGATTTCCACCACTTAGACTGTCGTGGAAATGATTTTCCAGTGTCAAAAATGTTTTCGCCCTGACTGCGCTTTCAGGGGCCGGATTGGGCAGGAGCCGACTAAGTTAGCAAAGTTATGATGGGGGCGGCTGGCTTTGTGCGTGGAGCACGGCCCTCTGGAACAGTCTCGTGTCCGGTCTGATTTCCTAACTAAGAAGGGCACTGCCGTAGGCAGAAGTCATTTGGTACAAATGCTGCATTAGCTTTTAGGCCTAGAACTGGCTCTTTCCAAGCAAACTCTGTGGGGAGTGTGTGTGTGTGTGTGTGTGTGTGTGTGTGTGTGTGTGTGTGTCCTTGGTGACACCAAGAGAGACATAACAGTTTAACATACTCATTCTTTAAGAAACGTTTGCCTTCTGTTTTCAATCAACGATGCTGGCAGCTAGAGATACAAGTTTATTTGAGAATACCCTCTGGGTACCAAGCATGCTTGGATTGTTTTAGCAAATTAAAAATGAGCAAAATGCTTTTACCTTCTCAGCAGTAGACTCCTTAAGAGACCTCCTGTTTGTGTGTTCAGAGTGTGCATTTCAGAGAAACATTTTCTTTGTGTGTCTCAAATGTGTTTTTAATGTGGAAACAGAGGAAATAAAGGATTTGGGGAGGCTGGGACTGATGGCGTAGAATAATTCATTACATTCAAGTTTGTATTAAGGAATCCACCTGCCTATGTGGGAAGCGGAGGGACCACATGACTAGTCGGCCTGGGTGAATTGCAAATAGCATGAATCCATTTGTCTACAGAATAATGGGCAAACTGCCGATTTATTCCTCCTGTTTAGATTTGGGTGGCATTTGGCTTTCTGGGCAGGTCTGGTGTTTTGGAGGCTGAGTTCACAGAGTCCTGCTGATGTGGAATGGAAAGAGCCTTTGGCAACTGTTGGGATAACTGTAGGTTAAGTGTTTGCTAATGACATGGCAAAAAGTGACCACGGAACTTAAAAAAAAAAATCTTTGCATCATTTCTTGGGGCCAGGCTTATGTGAATAAGGAAAAAGTAAATGATGGGGTTAAAAATGAATGAAGCATGAATGATAGTTGGGAGGAAAAAAATCTGCCCACCATAGTATATAAAACAACTGCAGTGGTTTTGCTCTGTTAATTATGCCTGAGGTACAATATAACGTTCCTTAACACACACTAGAGGTCTCTCCTCCAGCTGTAAGGTGGGCGGGGTCTGCAGCTCTCCACCAAGCTTTCAAAGTAGAGTGCACCGTTCATACTTAAAGTACATTTGCCTCACTGATCATTCGGCACATTCTGAGATATTAATTTGAGAGAGAGTTTTTTTTTTTTTCAGTAATTATCATCCAGTTAACACCACTCACGTTCTGGGGGGAAAGTAACCATGACGAGACTTCTAAATGGGGAGATGATATTGCTTGGTTCACACTGAATTCCCCAAATCAAATTATTTATCCAAAGCAATTTATTTAAAAATGCAAGAGTAACTGGCAGACGTATTAATCGAAGAGCTTCTCCCAAGTTCAGCTGCCATTTAACAACAATAGTGGCTTGAACCAATGTGTTCTTGTCCTGACGTTTTGAAGCTTGGGCGATGGTTTTGTAACTCTGGAACATGCTTCTTGCCAAGGTTTTCTTACAGGCTGTTGAACTGCTCAGAGAAGGTTGTGAACACCCCGGTTCACTAAGGCTCTTTTGGTTGTTTATTAAGCTGCATTCTTTAGCCTTCTTTTGTACTGCAATTTATAATTTCTCAAGTAAACGGAGCATTTGTTTTCCCTGTCCTTAAGATGAACCATCTTGGGAATTAAAAAAAAAAAACTCTTTGGATGCAAGCATATGTGCTTATTTTCATAGCTGATTCATGCAGAAATGGGAAACAACTCAATTTCCCTAACAATATCAGCTCTTTGATTTCTCATTCATAGAAACATACTAGATGTGAATAATGTTTTGCTTGTTATGCATTTGGCTTGTGATCGACATGCAAAAAGTAAAAAAGAGATGATCTTTTAAGAATTGGCTTTTAAGCTTGTTCTCATTAAACTCATTCATTCATTCATTCATTCATTCATTCAACAAATGTCTGTTCCTGCTATACAGGAAGCACTCTGGGAGGCTAGAGACACAACAAGGTGGAAAAGCATTTAGAGAGACCAGCCTCCTACCGCTTATGATTGGAGAAACAGATACTAATTGAATAAATAGCTGATAAAGATTGGAGCTATGAAATATAAAGAGCTCACAGAGTAGCATTGGCCAGAGTGGGACAAATGACTGAGCCTGAAATCAGAGTTCCAGAGAAAGTTCTAGATGCAGAGATGTAAGTGACAGAAAGGTGGCAAAAGAGTGGGAAGGACACCAGGCATTGGGGAAAGGGAACCCCACCTTTACCATCCCGAGAGTCTGTGAGTACAGAGAGGTGAGAAATTAGGAGGGTGAACTGCTGGGGGTGGGAAAACAAGTGGTATTAACACTTGTTAGACCCCTCAGAGTATCCCAACCTAGGGCAGGCGGGAGGGGCAGAGGGGTGACAGAGGTATGGCTTGACACAGCAACAGGACAGCTCCAGCAGCACATGGGGGGGGGATCAGCGAGACTTAGATGAGGGGAGCATGTAACCCTTAGGTGGCCATTAGAGTAGACAAGGCAAGGGCAGATATGACTCAGTCAGGCCAGTATCAGGGAGCCAAGAGGGAAGCATCTGAGATCTATTGGGAAGGTAACATTTTTAGACCCTAATAAATGGTTGGCCATAGGTGACTAAGGAGAAAAGAAGTGTCATACGTCAAGGTTTAGGGTTTGCTGAGACTCCATTGTCGAATGTCCTCTATAGGCTCCCTAGCTAGCCATGCTGCTGGTACCTATAGAAGAAGGGATGCTGCTGTGGTACCTACAGGAGGCGGGGCCTCACTGGAGAAAGTGAAGTTTTACAGCCTGGCCCCACATCCTGTCCACTACCTGCTTCCACTCCCATCAAGATGTGAGACACCAGGGAATCCCAGCTGCAGGCTCCACCACCGTGGAATGCCCCCCCCCATGCCTTCCCTTCCTTGGTGGACTGCATCCCCTCACACTGTTAGCTGAGATCAGCCCTTCCTCCAATAAGCTGCTTCTGGTCGGGTCTGGTCTCACAGCAGTGAAAAAAGTAACACTGGGCATGTTAACCACAGAGACACTGGAATTCGGAAGAGCACGTGGGCCTGGTACCTTTCTCTTCCTCTCTGATGACTGGAGAAGCCTCCTTCTGCCCAGTGTAACGGAACTGAGGCAGGAAGCCAAAGGCATCTGGTTGGGCCATTCTTCCCTGGTTCCGATGTACGCCTGCTACCCCCCACTTCACATCCTGCTCCCCAAACCCCTCTCCCTTTGTGAAATGCACTCTGAGCTCCCATGTATTTACCGTCGAGAGTAAATGACTAGAACAAAATCAAATTTGTGTCTTATAATATGTACAAAGTTTAAAATCAGTGGTACAGCCACAGGTAAGGCAACAAAACTGTTGTGAAGGACCCTCATCTGGGATTCTGTAAGCAACCCTAGTTACACTCACATACACACACACACACACACACACACACACACACACACACACACACACCATTGAAGAAGTGGGGTTAATTGTGAAGAAGAAGGGAATCTGCAGGAGGGGTAGGAGCTGAACAAGAGACGGTAACGGGATGAATGTGATCAAAATATATTATATACAGGTATAAACATGTCCTAATGGAGCCATTATTATATATGACTAATAAAAACTAATGAACAATATCAGAAATGTGCTAAATCATATGAAAGTTAACTCTTCGACTATGCCTTTTAAAAATCTACTTATCTGCAAATAACACAACTGTTGCAAATCACTCATTAAAATACTTTAAAAAAATACCTTTTAAGGGGCCAAAGAGCCCTTGCATTGTCTCTCTGTCCGTTGTCCCTTCGTAAGGGACATCTGCGTAGCTGTGACAAATGCCCCGACAGAAACGACTTCAGGAGGGGTGGGCTCACTTTGGATATGGCTTCAGAGGGTGTCAAATTATGACAGGAAAGACCCATAACATAGCTCCGTTCATGGCAGCAGGAGTCCACCTGGAAGCTGCCCACAGGAAGGTCAACCAAGAAGCAGAGAAAACGGGGCTGGACTCGAACCTGGGGCCAAGTATGACTTCCAAAGTCCCCAAGGAGAGCCCACCTCTGCCCACTAAGCCTACCTCCTAAAGGAGTCTGCAGCCTCCATAGACATGCCACTCGCTGGGGACACTAGCATTGGAAACATGAGCCCCAGGCTGCTGGGGAGGGGCGCTTCTGACCCCAACTCTAACACGCCTGAAGTACCCCAACCTTCTGCATATATCTGCAGTAGCTGGACTCAATGCAACCTGCCATTCTTATTCACATGAACACTGGCTTTTATTGTTGTTATTGTTAGAAGTATGTGCACGTGCACACACACACATACACACACACACAGAGGAGAGAGAAACAGACACACAGGAACACAGAAGCATGTGTGAGGCGGTCAAAGGAGACTCTTGGAAGTTGGTTCTTTCCTTCCACCATGCGGGCTTCTGGAGACAGAACTCTGACGGCCACGTTTCTGATCAGGCGCCTTTATCCACTCACCCCCTGCATATTGTTTTGGGCACTCTGGGCACTTGTGTTCTTTTTATCCCCAAAGCTTGTTCCTTCGGGCCCCACTTTATGAATGCATGACATGCAGCAAACACTTTTGCCCCCTGTTAGTGTAGTGGTTACTCTTCTCTGTTGGTGTAAAGCAACACTCGGGCTCAAACAACTTAAGGGGGAAAAGGGGAGATTTATTCAGCTTGCAGTCCCAGGGGGGAGACACAGTCCATCGTGGCTGAAAGGCGTGGCTGGATGGCAGAAGCTGGAGACCGCCCAAGTCACTGCAGACATTGTGGAGGCTGAGAGATGCTGCGCAAGCTCAAGAGCAGACTGACTAACTCAAGCAGGGCGGGGCTAAGCAACCTCAAGGCCCGCCCCTGTGCTTGCCTTCTTCTACTTCCTAAAGGTGCCATGACCTTTCGAAACAACTAAAGATGCAAACTCATGAGCCTATGGAGGGACAACTCACATACTCTGCAGCTAAGGATGACCTTGATCTTCAGATCTTTCTGTGACCATTCGGAGTGCTGAGGTTGCACACGGGTACCAAGCCAGGTGCATGGGGTGCTGGGGATCAAACCCACTGTGTTGTGCATGGGGGCAGCCCCCATCCCATCCGGGTACTTTGTAGGCACTCCGCAGCACACCTCTGCTCTACCTCTGGTTCCTTCCCCATCCTCTCTTTCGCCTGTCTCCATCCTAGCCACCTCCCTATCCGCATCCTACTCATGAGAGAGAAAGGGGACTTGAAGATGTTTTGAGAGACTGAAGAAATGAGCCGTTGAGTAAAAGTGCTTCTGTGCAAACATGAGCCCCAGCACCCCCATAAAAATTGAATGTGGGGGCCTATACACCCTAGTTCTGGGGCTGGGTGAAGCAGACCAAGGCCAGCCCTGTGGGCTTGCCAGTGAATCTAGCTGAAACAGGGAGCCCCAGGTTAAGTGAGAAACCGTGTCTTAAATAAATAAGATGAGGTGCTGAAGAGATGGCTCAGGGATTAAAGCCTTTGCCTTGCAAGCAAAAAGACCCGAGTTCAGATCCCAGGTCCCACATAATAATGTGGTGGCCTGCAAATCTAGCCCTGGAAGGCAGAGCCGGGAAAACCTAAAATAAAGCAGTAAGGAGGTAGAGCAATCCAAGATGATTCCTGATGTCACCCTTGAGCCTCCACAGGCACACACACTCCAGTGCCCTCTTGTGTACACACACACACACACACACACACACACACACACACACACAAAACAAGGTAGAAAGAGAGAGGGGAATAGAAGACCCCCGATGTCAGTCTGTCCTCCGAAGTATACACATGAGACATACACATGCAAAAACCCCTCCCCATACAATCAGGGCATCCAGGTTCCCAGCTCTGGCTGAGCAAATCACATACTTGCACATACTTTTGTCATGCCAACCAAAAGGTGGATTTGATTCCTAGCCAAAGCCACCTGACAGCTTGGCTCCGGTGGCTGACACAGGCTGGTACAAAGAAGATACGTGTACAGAAAAGAAGGTTAACTCGATGCTTGCTTCGGGAAGAGACTGTGCTTTCTTCCTGATTCATCTTGGCCAAGAATCTATTGTTCTCGCTCACCCGCTTACTGTTTTGGTAGCACTTTCAATTGGCTGGAAATTTGTAGCTAATTGAACAGGAATGTGTGTGTAAAGCAAAAGACAAGAACTCTCCATGAAAGGAACTCAAAGTTCTACTGGTCTGCGGTGCTAAGAGTTTTCTTTCGAAACCACCTGTCCCCATTGAGTGTCTTGCGGTCAAATTCCTCTGTCTGCTGAGACGTGTTTGTTTTCATTATTCTAAGCGTTAGTGTTCCTCACGATCAAGGGGATTATAGTTGTGACTGCAATGTGACTGAGACAGTAATGTATGATTATGAATGAGATAGGAATAAACCTAGAGTTATTCTGAGAATTAAATAAAGTGCATGTGCCCAGTAGGTAGTAAGCACTCCGAAGAGATGCATTTTGCATTTCAAAAACTTATTATAGAGCTGGGAAGATGGTGAGGTGGTTAAAGTATTTGCTACTGGGTTGGAGAGATGGCTCAGGGGTTAAGACTCTGCCTCAAAAGCAGAAGGGCCTGAGTTCAGATCCCAGGTCCCATGTAAAAATGCCAGATGGAAATGGCAGCAGACTGCACTTCTAGCCCTGGTGGATAGAGCCTGGGAAAAAGGAGGTAAAAAGGAGGTAGAAGCAATACAGGAAGGATGATTCCCAAAGTCGCCCGTGGTCATCCACAGGGACGCATAGTACCCTCTAACACACACACACACTAAATAATAAATAAATAAATAAATAAATAAATAAATAAATAAATAAATAAATAAATAAATAAATAAACTTGTTTAAAGAATTGTTCGCTACAGAAGCAAAAGGACCTCAGCTCAAGTCCTCAGCCTACACGTAATATACCAGGCAACTATGGTGTCCAGCTAGTGACTCCAGTCTTAGAAAGTGGAGCCTGAGAATCCTCATAGCCAGCCGCATAGACAGACTAGTCTATAGTTGAGCTCTGGGTTTAATCAGAGACCCAGCCTCCAAAGAACAAGGTGGAAGAGTTGGTGAGGATGATTCTGTGTATCAATCTTGAACCCTCCCACCCATGCACACGCATGCATGCATGTGCAGGCAAACACATATGCACACACATGTACCCACTCATATGCAAAAACACACAGCCTCACTTATGCACCTCACACACATACATGTGAAAGTGGAAGAAAGAAAAATTACATGATAAATTATTATTTATTATATTATTGTGTCAATTATTGCATTTATGTATCTTTCCTATGTGTTTGGGGGGTTACTACCATGGTGCAATTTTATGGAATCTGATTGCGACTCCACCTTTATGTGGGCTTCAGGGATTGAACTCAGGTCTTCAGATTTGCATGGCAAGCACCTTTACCCACTGAAACATCTTGCCAGCCACATCTTACATCACAGGAGTCGGGATTGTGTTTACGTATCTTTGTCTCCTTTGTCTTTTGATTTAATTTTTTTTTAAAATCAGGGTCTCATGTAGCCCAGGCTAGCCTTAAGCTCTTCATCCTACTGGGATTTTAAGATTGGAGCCGCCACACCCAGAATCTCAGTTGTTCTTTAGTGCAGTGCCTGGCGCTCTATATATTTGCTTTGATGAGGGTATCCAAGCTCTGCCACGTACCCTTGATGGTTATGGGCTTTTTCCTCTTTTTCTCTCTCTGTTATCCTATGTCCATGTCTATTTTTTATTCTTTGAAGTTTTTCAGCTTATACTCCTCCCCTACTCCTGCCCTCGCCCCCGTCCCCCAATTCCACGCAACCTGTTCCCCTGTTCAGCCAATTTCCTTCCCATTCTGTTTATTGACTTTTTTAAGCACTTTAAATTTTTATTATTATTATTATTTATTCAACTGTGCGCATGTGCGTGTGTGCGTCTGTGTGTGTGTGTAGAACCACGGACGAATTCGCGAACCACCATGGACGCCTCCACCTCCTTCTGCCCCGGGATTCACAGGCTCCGCCCTACCAGGACCAGAAGCGCAGGCCGCCCCCGCTTCCGCCTGGCGTCTATACGTGGGATCTGGGATCCGAACTCAGGACCTTCCGCCTGCAAGGCGGAGGCTTAACCCCTGAGCCACCTCTCCAGCCCCTATTGACTTTTTTTTTTAAACCACCTGTGATCAGGCTACCTTGAAGCTGCACCGTGTTGTTTCAAAGCTGGTCCTCTTTCACTCCCAGACTGTCCTCCTGGGAACAGGTGTCGTGGGATTTTCCAACTCTGCAGACACTTGGAAACCGTGCGGTAGCGAGGTGCACAGCCCACTAGATTCTGAGCCCAAGGCTGGGACCCAGGAACCTACTCGCTGGGAGCGGCTGGCAGTGGGGCCTATGCTCATTCCAGCCAGCAGATGGCAGTGGCGCACACGCGCTGGCAGGCGCCTCTTTTCCAAGTCTTGCGTTGTCCCATCCTGGGTGACCAGCGAGGCTGAGTCAGTTTTACAAACCTGCCAGGGAACAAGTGGGGCTCCCCAAAGATCGACGCCTGAGAATCGCCCACTTTCTTCCTGGACAGGGAGCCAGGGGGGAGAGAGAGGACGCACATACCTTTGTCTGCGAGGAAGCACTGATGGTTAATTCCCCAGATAAGGATGTTAAATGAGGATCTGTTTTCTCAGCCTCCTGCTCGCGTCCTAGTAAAGACCATGACTGTCTGGAGCATTCGTGTGCCGCGGTGAAGGGAACGCGGCGCCATGGAACTCAGGGTCTGTTCGCAATTCTGTCTTGTACTTAAACCCGGAACTGTAAATCCGCTGTTAACTCTGAATCTTTTTTTTTTTTCTTTTCTTTTTTAAAAATTGTGTTCTCTAACAGTTTCATCCACAAATACAATGAATTTATGCCATTTGGACTCTTTTCTACCAGATTCCATCCCCCCTCCTTTTGCCTTGCAAGTTTTCCTTCCAAAGTCTTCCTCTTCCTTTTTGCGCATGCAGCTCACTGAGTTTCATCTGGGTTGCCTGTGCGTGTGTCTGGAACAGGGATGATCTGTCAGTGAGGAAAGTCCTCTCCTTTCCCCCTAACCCCACTCAGAATTAACTCTCAACCTCCCAAGGAGGGGAGAGCTCTTGAGATCTTTCCCCTTCCATGGTGAAATGTTGATAGAATATATCACATGCATATCATATCTATCATGTGATAGAACATATCAGGTCTTGAGGAAGCCGACACAGCTTCGGTGAGTCCGGGGTACCCTTCCCACCCCTCATATATCCTTACCTCCTCCTCTTCCAGATGTTCCCTGAGTTTTGGGGTGGGGGTGATTTTGATGTCTTACGTAGGACACAGCAGCCCATAGTCATTTAGTCTCCACACTTTGCCCAGTTGTGATTCTCAGTATTAAATACCTTTCATTGCAAAAGGATGCTTCTTGGTGAGACCCTTAATCTTGCTTCATGACCTGTGAAATGTAGGTAAAGAAAACTTTTCCCTTTGAGCTGTGGTAAGAACTAAACATGTTAACATCATGCAAGCTCCTTTTCTGTTTCCTTATGGGTGAGTGATTGAGCCTGGGTTTGAATGAAGCATGTAAATTTCAAGTCGGCTCTGACTCGTCAGGTACTCTGCCCATCACTAATAATAACGATTCCTGATAACGCAAGTACTTTCTACACTTGAAGTCCTTTCATCTCCTCGGCCACTCATTTCAAATGAGAAAATATCTGTGGCTTATGCTGGAAGAGACACAAGAAATCATTACAGGAGCTAGAGCTCAATTGGTAGGATGCAGAAAGCACCTCCCCATCCCCCGTGTCCTCCCCACCTCCCCACCCCGTTTGATTTCCAAGCACTGAGTCCACCAAGTATGGTGGTACGTCCTTGAAGCCCCTGAAATCAGGAGGTGGAGACGCGAGAATCAGAAGTTCAGGCTCTCGCTCAGCTACATGGAGAGTTTGAGGCAGCCTTTGGCATAAGGGGTCTCGGAGAAATAAGAAAGTAAATAAATACATACATTTTAAAAGAAGTGTAATGCACTGATTAAAACCCACACCTGGACAGAGGATGCTTCTTAATGGCAAGTCGGCCCAGATTAAGGTGCTAAATTGTGGCTCCTCCTAGCTGCCACCTTGATTTGAAGATAAGAGATTCACCAAAGGAGCTCATGGGTAATTAGTTCCACCTGTAAAGGTTTGAGAGCGTGTGTGTGTGTGTGTGTGTGTGTGTGTGTGTGTGTGTGTGTGTGTTAATCTTAAATCTTTCATGAGGGGTCTCCAGACACTTACAGCCTTACAATTGTTTTCAGATATGGAACTGGTCTTTAAGTAGTTGGAAGGGCCACTGCTGCTTGTTACTTTCTGAGACGTGTTCGCCACCATTTCATATGGTGACTTACTAAATCCCTCTTTTTTATTATATTTGTTTTTTCTCCTAATCATGCAAGCTTAATAGGTACCCCGGTCCCCTCCCTCCACCCCTCCCCAGTCCCCCTTACACCCTCCCCCCCTTTTCCCCTTCCTTTCACCCCCCTCCCTCTCTCCCTTTCTGCCAGTGCCCCCCTTCCTCCCCTCCCATTCCCTGGAGCATCCTTTAGTGTGAATATCAAACGTCCCTGCTTCTCTTGCCTTCTCCTTTCTTCCTTCCCTTCCTTCCTTCCTTCCTTCCTTCCCTCCTTCCTTCTTCTTTCCTTCGTTCTTCCTTCCTTTCCTCCCTCTCTCCTTCCTTCTTCCCTATCTCCCTCCCTCCTTTCCTTCTTTCTTTCTCCTCCTTCTCCTCTCTCTCTCTCTCTCTCTCTCTCTCTCTCTTCTCTCTCTCTCTCTCTCTCTGTCTTTCCCAACAAGTTCTCAGACAGCCCAACCTAGCCTTGAACTTGCTCTGGAGTCAAAGTGGCTTTGAACTTCTAGTTCTGTGTTGCCTCCACCTCCAAGCACTGGAGTGACAGGCATGCACCATGCACCGTCACGCCCAGTTTCTTCCTGTCTTTTTTTGGCAGCAGCTGGTAGAGCAACTCCTCCACCCTAGAGTTCTGGCAACTCAATGGTGAGAGAAAGGCACATACAAGTTGAACTAACTCCGCTCTTCCTCAAACCAGGAACAGGGCACAGGCACTGGGGAGACTGAGGCAGAAGAATCCTCAGTTCTAAGCCAGTTTGGGATTCATACAAAGACCTGATCGCAAAAAAAAAAACAAACAAAAAAAACAATGTGTGTCGCAGATTTTTTTTGCTGATAAATTGCTTATCAGGAATTACCAGAGAGCTTACAGGAACAAGGAGGTTTTATTTTTTCTTATGATTCTGGTTACACTTCTTAGTCCAACCTGGCAGGAGAGCTCATGTGAGCATAGGAGCTGAGGGAACTGAAACAGGAATGCTGAGAGAGGCAAGCCTCACTTGGCAGACAACAAGATTGCCAATGTGTACTGAAAAATACCACACTGCACTGAACCATCGTCCTCCATCTTATCCCCCTGGTATGTTCTGACCCACTGTGGGTTGGGTCTACCCACATCAGTTAGTTGAGGGCTTAACTCCACTACTCGTTCTCCACAAATGTCCTTAGAGCTCAGTCTTCCACTGTCAAGCTGACACCTCTCTATCTAACTATCACAATAGTCGTTGAAGTCTGGGTGGAAGGCAGGTTTTAGGGTCTGAACTTTCCTGTGTTTGCACCTCCTAGCTGTGTGTTCCCACGCAGCTTCAAAGATCAGACAGATCTCTATATGAGGCCCAGCACTGCAGAATTGCAGAATCTTTTTCAGTGGCTGCCATATTTCAGAGATGCAAAGTTGAGACAAAATGAATCGTTCAGAGGTTGCATAAGTCACACTAACTTTATACAAAGCATAGGAGGTTTTCCTTAGCAAAACCAGATCTATTCTTATCACTGCATATGTGGAGGAAGAGTACGTGGAGGTATGAGCGTGCATGTGTGGGGATCACAGTGCGCAAATATGGGGGTCAGAGGACAACTTTCAGAGTTGCTTCTCGCCTTCCACCTTACTGAGGCAAGGTCTCTCTTGTTGTTTCTGCTGCTCTGTGCTCTCCAGCTCCAGGCTGTATTAGAGCTTCCAGGTAACACTCTTGTCTCTGCTGTCACCTCCCAGTTCTGGGGCAGGCGGGAGTGCTGTGAGCACAGGTGCCAGGCGCCACATCTGGCTTTCCGAGGGGGTCTCAGGATTAAACTCAAGTCAACAGGCTTATGCGGCCAACACTTTTGCCTGCTGATCCTGGAATCTAGGTCTCCAGCTAACCTTAGTCCAGTCTGCCTAGCCCCCCTTCATAGAAATAGCCATGGGAGCTCATGGCCAGTGGGGTCATGGGTATCCTTGCCAGTCATGCCTGTTGCTAGGAGATTAGTCGGGGCTCAGAAAGGGAAAGCAAATGGAAGCTAAGTTTTACCGACTCCACCTTAGGCATTTTGGGCTATTTCTTAGCATTTTATTTCTTGCAATTAAACTTTTGTGCTCATGCAAATCATGACACAATGCCGTTCTTTCACTCCTGATGTGTCTTTATGTCTAAATGCATCAGAAATTAGCACTATTTCTAGCTTCAGCCCAAGTCAGTTACCAAGCTCTATCCTTTATCTCTGCACAGTTATTCTGGGGTCTTTGATTACTCCCTCCTCCTGCTTATAGAAAAGTGTGAATCAAAATGCATTTCAGAGCTCAGCTTAGATTTAGATTTTGCTTTTGAAAATGCACATCTAGATTCCTTTTTTCCTTTTCTCTTGTTGTACAGTTGAAGTACTCGTATAGCTCAAGCTATTTTAAACAGCTCTTCTGCAAACTATAAATGTCGGGTAAGAACATTTCTAAGTTATTCAGCTGTGGGCTGAGACCAATACATTTTTTTTTAACATCTGAAAAAAAAATTATACCTTCTGCTAAATTTCCATGTTAACCCAATAACCTTTTATGATGAAAACAGGTAAAGTGCTTCAGAAATATATATAATAATTGTTTTTAACCTGAAATTATCAGTTTATATAGCCATGAGTACTTAGGGTCTGTTTGTGGCTATGCAAGAGCTGGAGATGTAGTATACGGAAGTTTGGTTTCTCAGAGCTCGGGACGTGGCTCGACTGGTAGAGGTCTAGCCTGCCATGCACAGAGGCCTAGGCTCAATTCCCAGCACTTACCTAGGGGAAATGATGGTCTATGTCTGTGACTCCAATATTCAAAAAGTGGAAGCAGGAATAGGAAGTTCAAGACAACTCTAAGCTACATAGTTGAGTTTGAGAGAGAGAGGAAGGAAAGGAAGGAAGGAAGGAAGAAGTAAAGGAGGGAGGGAGGGAGTAAAGAGAGAGAAAGAGAGAAAGAAAGAAAGAAAAATAGAGAAAGAAAGAGAAAAAGAGAGAGAAAGAGAGAAAAGGAAAAAGAAAGAAAGAGAAAAAGAAAAAGAAAGAGAGAAAGAAAGTGAGAAAGGAAGGAAGGAAGGAAGAAAGAAAGAAAGAGAAAGAAAGAAAGAAAGAAAGAAAGAAAGAAAGAAAGAAAGAAAGAAAGAAAGAAAGAAAGAAAGAAAGAGAAAAAAGAAAAAGAAAGAGAGGCTTTCAGTCAAAGGATGAGGAAAAACAGAAAAGAAAAACTTCAAAGCTACTTTGGTTTCTTTCTCTGGCCCCATCACCAACTGGAAAAGGAGGCTGAAAAACAACCCGCTTTGGCTCATCCCCTCCCTCCAAAAAAGATAAAGCACAAATAACTTCGGGAAAAAAAGAGTAGTTTGTGCAAAAACATTTTGCTGACATTCTGATGTGATGTTGGTTTGGTTGGTGCCGTCTGCAGACCAGTGGTCAGCACGTAGCCAGGGGAACCATTTTTCTTCTCCATTTCACCTCTGTCATCGCATGCTGATCTCTTAGCCGACCCCTGGGCAGAGGGTCTTGGCTGATGAATCAGCATTTTCTAACTCGGAGCCCCTCAAACCTCAGTAGAGCCTCTTGAAGGCAAGCGTGTAGCCAGGCCTGAGAATCTGCATTCCCAACAGGCCCCCTACAGACGCTCTCCTCCTACTTCTCTTGGGACCTCACTTTTTGAGAACATCTGTTTCAGGGGACCAGGAAGCCCTAGCGATGCTTCGGAAGGAAAATAAGACAGGATTGTTCGGGCAAACACATTTGGGGAACATACCACATGCTCTTCTTTCTTTAAAATGTTTTTAAAAGTTTCTAGAAACCTTGTAATATGGTGGCTGAGTGGGAGGGGAAGGGAGAGGGAGTCGGTTTCCTAACTTGATGTTTTCCAAACTTATTGGACCATAGAGCCTTCTGTTCCCTCACTACTCATTAACTCGGAATTGTTATTCCTGGAACACACCAGCCAGCCGTCCTGCGTCACGGGGCCTGTGAACCAGGCTCTGTACCTCTCACCTTGGCCGCCCACCACGGCTAGGGGCCCTAGTGGGCACGCCAATCCCTGCCACGACTCCACTTCATCTGTCTGCCACGCCCTTTTTTTGGTCAGAGGTTGTGATCGCCCCCACTGATGCCCCTGACCCTGCTTTGTGATCTCAGGGCTACCTCCATTCCTCCTCTATTTCTTCTGTCACCTCCCATGTCTTTCTTCCTGCCCACCCACCATCTTACCTGGGTTCTCCTTCTGGGCTTGCCAAGGCTCAGCCTGGCCGCACTTCTGCTTTCTTCACTTTTCATCCTGGAAGCTGGAGTGACGGCAATAGATTATTGCATAATTCCTCTCCCTGGTCATCGATGCCATTTAAAAAAAATTTGCTTAGTCATTTAGTCTACCCATGATGTATGTGTGTTTTTTGTTTTGGTTTGGTTTTTGTTTTTCATATACCCAGGACATGCTCTAAAGCCTCGCCAAGTGTTGAAGAATAAGGGAAAAAGGTCCGAGGTCAGACGCTGCGCAGAGCGTTCTGGCTGCCAAGCAGCTTTCCACCTGTCTCCCCACCCCCTCCACGCACTCCACCCTCCATGCAGACCCAGGGTCTCGTGGAGTTCCCATTCTTGGGGTGGTAGGGTGAGAAGCTCATCACTTAGGATCAGCGCTATGCGGAGAATTACAACGGATGTCGAGATGAGGCCTCTGTGGTGAGGCGCCATGCGAGTGGAGGTCGGGATTGCTGACATAGCTGCTTGACTCGAAGACTCAATCACCTTTTTAAAAAAACTTTATTTATTTAGTGTGTGTCAGAGCACACTGTGTCCCTGTGGAGGGCCAACTGTGACTTTGGGAACCATCCTGGATTGCTTCTACTCCTTTTTGTTTCGATCTGGGATTTCCCAGTCTCAACCCACCAGAGCCCAAAGTGCAGGCCGCCGCCATTTCTGCCTGGCGTTTTTTATTCGAGACCTGAGATCTGAATTGAGGTTAAGAACCACATCTTAACCCCTGAGTCATCTCTCCAGCCCTTCACTCACCTTAACTCATTCTCTTTCTGATATCCAAGCCCCTTGTCTTTCCTCCCTCCATTGGCCCCTGCCTTTAGCCTGCCCCATTTGCAGTATCCCAACTCCCACCATTCAAACTTCGAGTCTCTGAACCCCAACGGGACCATATTTGTAGATCAGGCCTTTGAGGACGTAACTGATGGCAAATGGCATCCCAAGGACACATGACAACTCCAAGCTGGTAAGATTAGTCTCCTGCATAGAGGGTACACTGAGGCCAACAAGAGGGCTCTGAGGGTAAAGGTGCCTGTGGGCAAACTTGGCGACCTGGGTTCGATCCCCAAAGCCCACATAGTGGCTCAAGCTTTGGTGACTGGAGGGAGGGAGCTGGTCGCACTGCATATATCATCAGGAAGCAGGGAGAGGTGAGTGCTCAGTTGGTTCCTACACACATGCTTTTTTGTGTGCATGTGTGTACAAGGGGACAGTGATGTGTGTCCGCGGTGGCCCGAGTGGTGACATCTATAATCATCTTGGACTGCTCTTCCTCTTTACTGCTATGCTCTAGGCTTTCCCAAGCTCCTCCTTCCAGGTCAGAATTCAAGGCCCATGAGAATTATGCCCAGCATGCTTACATGGGATCAGGGGATCTGAACTCAGGTCCTTTCACTTGTAAGGCACAGACTTTAGCCCCTGAGCCATCATCTCTCCAGACTTCACTTGCCCCTTTTTAACTCATTCCAGGACCCCCGACCTGGTGGTAGTGTGACCCACATTCAGGGTGGGTCTTCCCTTCTCAGTTAGACCCTCACAGACACGCCCCCAGGCATGCCTCCCAGGAGATCCTATCACAGTGGTCAAGGAAACAACCAGCAAGAATGCCATCCGCAGCCAGGAAGAGAAGCCACACCAGAACCTTGCTCACCGGCTGCCTTGACCTTGGACTTGGTCTCCAGAGCCATGAGAAATAAACTTCTGCTCTTAAGTCACCCCACTCTCCGGGATTTTGTCTCGGCAGCCTGAGATGAAGAAAACAGAGAAGCTTCCGTCCCATGGCAGATGCTTCGCCTGTCCTCGCCTTCCTCCCCTCCCTCCTTCCTCCCCTCCCTCCTTCCTCCCCTCCCTCCTTCCTCCCCTCCCTCTTCCCCCCCCTCCCTCCTTCCTCCCCTCCCTCCTTCCCCCTCCCTCCTTCCTCCCCTCCCACACATGCTCTCAGACATCTTGCATTTCCGTGGTTTGAGTCCTGGAGCCACTGCAAAGTGGGGCAGCACTGCAGACTGGATGGAGCACACGCCCAGAGACTCCGTGTTTAACTTCTCTAGGAACCTCTGCAGCTGCCTGGAATTTCACGCTACTTAACTGACCTTAAAAACCAAATACCACCTCCGCTTGTCGCCGACTCCAGTCATGTTTCCTAGTGGCACTCTCTTATTCCCCGAATGCATTTCCTTTCCGCAAGTAATTTACAAAAGCAGGGAATACTTGCTCTTTTTGTGAGGTGGAGTATTTTCAGCATCTACACCTCGATCATTTGTTACTGTTTTATTACATTTTAGCTGGAGTTGAAATAGAAGTTTGGAAATCAAAATTGAGAAGGTTGTCTAGGGAAACTTTCTCTCCTAAATTGTCGTCATCTCCTTCTACTCCTCTTCCTTTTCCTCTTCCTCCTCCTCCCTCTCCTCTCCCTTCTCCTCCTCTCTCTCTCTCTCTCTCTCTCTCTCCCTCTCTCCTCTCCCTTCTCCTTCTTCTTCTCCTTCCCCCCCCCATGGTCCCTTGCTCATTTAGAGGAACGTTGTCACACGCATGTTTTTAATGCCCTAAATATCTGGCGGAGTCACCGGTACTGCTTCCCCAAACCTACCAGTGTCAGCCAGGGCCCTCTTCAAGGAGAGCAGACAGTAGGCCAAGATGAGGAGGATGACGTCACAGCACCTGTGACGTCGCTTCACAGGGGACAGCCGGAAGCCTCTGGCTTTGCCAGGATGACGCAAGGGAGCTGCAAGGGCCCAGCAGGGAGAGTAGCAGGGGGAGGAGCCAGTGACGCTGCATCTAGGAGCACGTGGCGCACCCGGCTTGTGGCGCGTGGTGTGTGTGATCATCAAGTCAGGGACTCGTCACACACCCGTGTTGTGCATGCACATGAGTGACGGTTTATTTTGTTTCGCTTTGTTTTCGACACAGATTCTCACTATGCAACCCAGGCTGGCCTCAAACTTGGGATAATCCTCCTGCCTCTGCCTCCCAAACTTGGACAGCAAGCAGACACCGCCATCCGGGTCTTTCCCTCTGGTTCTAACTGGAACCTACATGGAACTGGTGTTGTTTTAAGATGGGGGGGCACTCATGTAGCTCACGTGACCTCAAGACTCACTGGCCTTGATCTCGCTGCAGAGCCAAAGATGAGTGTGAATTGCTCATCCTCCTGCCTTCGCCTCCTGAGTGCTGGTATTGCATCCCGGCACCCGGCTGTAGGGGTACCAGGGGTTGAACCCAGGGCCTGGAGGCTAGGGCAGCCCTCTTCTCAATTGAGTAATCCCCAGTCTAAACCTGTGTGTGTGTGTGTGTGTGTGTGTGTGTGTATCCGACGGCACTGTGTGAGCTGTTAGAGGCCCAAGGGTGACTTAGGAAATTATCCTGAATTGCTTCTATCTCTTTTTTGCTCCACTCTGGGATTTCCCAGGCTCCGCCCACCAGAGCTTGAAGTTCAGGCAACTCCCCCCCCATATCTTTTTTTTTTTTAATAATTAGACCCTCACCATGGTTTTTTTATTATTATTATTATTTATTCAACTGTGTGCATGTGCGTGTGTATGTATGTCTCTGTGTGTGTGTGTCTGTGTCTGTGTAGAACCACGGACGAATTCGCGAACCACCATGGACGCCTCCACCTCCTTCTGCCCCGGGATTCACAGGCTCCGCCCTACCAGGACCAGAAGCACAGGCCGCCCCCGCTTCCGCCTGGCGTCTATATGTGGGATCTGGGATCCGAACTCAGGACCTTCCGCCTGCAAGGCGGAGGCTTAACCCCTGAGCCACCTCTCCAGCCCCCCCCCCATATCGTTTTTTATATAGGATCCTGCGAGCTCAGGTCTTTCTGCTTCCCAAGCAGAGTCTTAACCCCTGAACCATCTCTCCAGTCCTGAAAGATGTATGAGTCTTGAAGGACCAAGCCAAGAAGGCCGGTACAAACAGCGAACGCACCAAAATAAAAGAAGCAACAGTAATAACCGCTTGGCGTTTTGAGTCTAAATGAGATACAAAGGAGAACAGGCCGGTCTAACCCCATGGGATCAGTGGCTGCTACAGAGTCCGGTGGCTACACAGATGTGGTACACCAGAGAGTGTGAACACACCTAAGAGGATTCTCAGAACCCGGAGACAGTGGAGCTGGGGAAAATCAGTGCCACAGAAATAAGTGGAGAAATAAAAATTTAAAAAGAGGAGAAGGAAGCAGAAAATGAGATGCAGTGATCCGGCTGCCTAAATTGCCAAATGCCAGCAGCCCTGTGGGGAAGGGTATGTCGTGGGAAGTTCTCCCCAAGCTGTGACTAAGCTAAAAAGGGCAGAGGCGCTGGTGCCGGAGAAAGCGAGTGTATTTTTAAAGATACGAACTGTACAAGTGAGATATTACATATGCTGTGGGATAGAAGCAACCGATGAGCGGGGATTTTTGTCACGAGGGGCCGCTGGGTTCTAAGATAAACTAAGCCATCGTCGAAGAAAGGCTGGAAGCCGCGTGTGGATGGAGGGCATGCTGGAGATGAGGACACTAGATTTGGGGGTACCGTGGCAATCCGGGCTGCGGGGACACTGTGGCAAGCCAGGCTGGGACCGTACAGGAGTCCAAAGATGAATGTGCAAGGACAGTGTAGGTGGGACTCCAGAGAAGCCGTGTGGGTCCTGTACCTCTTCCTGTCTCCATCCACCCTGTTTCCAGGATGGGGGGATTCTGTGGGCTCCTCCCTGGAAAGTAGGTCCCCCAATGGTGTCTGACTCCCAGCCTTGCTCTAACCCCACCCCACTTTCCCGGCAGATGTCTCCCCTTTGGTATGAATATCATGTCCTTTGACCTCAGTACAAACTGTTTGCTGTGTGCACTGCCACCTATCTGGGCTCCCCCCTCCCCTGCCTGGCGAATGGCACGTTCCCATGCAGTGCCCCAGGTGAACTCAGTACCTTCTACTCAGCACTTTGCCTGTAGTGGCCAAGTACTGGGTGCAGAGTCCTTGCGACAGTCCTTCCTCCTTTCCCTCCATTTCCTCCTGGACATGTGGACACACACGATGACAAACTCCCCGCTGCAGGTACTCGGGAAACACGTGGTCACATGACTGGCACATGCACCAGAGGCCACCGAGGCCTCCCGGGTGCTGGGGTGCAGGTGCGGGCACCGTGCCTGGCTTTGGGGCCTAAAATCCTTCCACAGCCATGAGCATGTTTCTTTTCTGGAAGCCACACGACATCTGTCCCTCTTTTAAAAAGCTCAATAACCTCTCATGACCCACAGGATACAGCCAAAGAGTCTGGTCCTGGTGTAAGACCACTGCACCCCTCGCCTTGGCCAGAGGTGCTGGGGTCCTTTTCCATCTTGCATCTCGGCTGAGACCACTGGAGACCCTGCGTCCCAGCTGCTGTGTCGGGCCTCATGAGGTGTTCTCTCCTTGTCTCGTCCCTTCTCCTGGGAACTGGCATTTTCTCTGGCTTCCGTTCTTTGAACTAGACCCCTGTTTACACTCAGAGACACAGATCACCCCTCAGGGTGCCGGGGGTCTGATCCAGCATCTCCCACGGTCAGGTTGCAGCCCCTTAACCTCGCCTTGTCTCTCCACTTCCCATATGTTTGAAAATATCTGAAGAAAGGCAAGAGGGGTAGTACAGGGTTTAAGCACATTGAAGGGAATTTTAGAAAGGTTTTTTTTTTTTTTTTTTTTTTTTTGGAGTGGAACATCCTGATAAGAATGATCTGGCAGAAATATTAGGGGACCAATGAGAGGGCTCAGCAGGTACCTTGTGCAAGTCTATTTTAAACTTTATTTATTTATTTACTGTGTGTGTGTGTTTATATCAGAGGGCACTGCGTGTCCCTGTGGAGGACCAAGGGTGACTTTGGGAATCATCCTGGATTGCTTCTACTTTCTTTTTGCTTCACTCTGAGATTTCCCAGGCTCCTCCCACAGAAGTCTGAAGTGCAAGCGGCCACCACCTGGCGTTTTTTTTACATGGGACCAGGGATTCGAACTGAACCTTCTGCTTAGGAGGCAGAATCTTAACCCCTGAGCCATCTCTCCGGCCTGTACTTGTGCAAGTACTAATGGCTTGAGTTCAATCTCTGGAACTATAGTGGAAGGAAAGAAAAGTTTTCCTCTGACCTCCACACAGAAGCCACGTCCCACCTGCATGCGCATACACACACAAATAAATAAATGAATTAAAAAATGCAAGAAAGCAATACAAGCTGGTAACACAGTTGCCCTTTGCTTCCAGAAGACCCCCTCAAATACAAAAGGCCATGCAGACTCTCCTCCGTTCCTTGAAATGAAATGGCATGGCGTCTGCCAGTAGCCTACATGGTCCTCCCATCTGTTCAAACCTCTAGATTTCTCCTAAGATCATGTCTAATGCAAACGCTGTGTGAATTGCCGCTCGTGTTACTTAGTGGATATGGCAAGAGACAGGCATCGGGATCCATTCACAGCTGCACTATTTTCCTACACACTTTCCCTCCCAGGCTGCTGCAGGCCTTGGGTAGGGTGCGTAGCTCAGATTTAGGGTGCTTGCCTGATATGCTCAAGGCCCTGGGTTCAATACTCAGCATAAACAAACGAGAACCCAAGTGTTCCAAGGGCTGGTGTTAATGAATGTGGAATGTGTGGGGAGACCAGAAGGTCAAGGAAGGGGGGGGAGTGGCGGCGGTGGTGGTAGCAGTTCTAAGGTGGTTACACTGAGAGCTGCCAGCACCCCTTGCTCTGACTTCATGCCTTGTGCTTCCCACATCACCAGCCTCTGTAGCCAATGCTAAGGTCATACCACATGACACATGGGGTCGAGTTATGCGGCTGATCGCCAACCAAGCTCCCCACGCTGCAGCTGCGCTTGGGGATTGGCTACTATCCCCGCCCTTCAGATGAGGCGCAGAGAGCTAAGGTCACTGTCCTGGGGTCACGTAGCTAATAAGACAGCAGATAATGGGAACCCACGTCCGTGGACTTCAAAGCCAACACTTGTTCTGTTCTGGACGGCGGTGGACACTTTTCACGTTGCTACAACAAAAATGCTTGGCAAAAGCACCCTAGGGAAAGAAAAGTTTGACTCACAGACAGAGGGCACATCCTGGCGGGGCAGGCGTGCCGGTGGGACGCTGGGCAGCTGGGCACAGGCGTCTGGCAGCAGGAAGAGGAGAAAGATGAATGCTGGTGCCCACCGCTCCTGCTTCACCCAGCTCAGGAGCCCCGCCTTTGCAATGATGTTGCCCACCTTTAAAGTGGCTCTTTTGGAGCTGGAAAGATGGCCTAGCAGTTAAGCTTCTGCCTCCCAAACAGAAGGACCTGAGTTCAAATCACAGATCCAATGTAAAAATGCCAGGCAGAAATGGTGGGCAGAGCCTGGTAAATCCAAGAGCAAAGCAATGAGGAAATAGAAGCAATCCAGGATGGTTCCTGATGTCCTTCTTGGGCCGCCATAGGCACAGGCACTCAAGTGTCCTCTGGTGCACACACACACACACACACACACACGCACACACACAAAATGAGTCTTTCCACACAATTATTTAATCTAGATCCTCCCTCACAGGCATGCCCAGAGTTGTCTCCAAGAAGGTTCTGGATTCTGTCAGTCTGACAATCAATATTAACCCCTCACCTGGATGTTCCCTCTAGGGTAAGCTGGCCACTGTTCTCATCCTGAGTGCTTCCTATTCTAGAATCTTCTCCCACAGGAAAGAGGAGGCTTCCTTCTGCGGAAGCCACGGAACTGCTTCCCTTAGTCTGTTGAAAGACTGCTGAGCAAGTCAACCAAGGCTCGTCCCTGTTTCTTGTTCCGAAACTAGCAGAGGGGAGGCTGACAGCGCTAGGTGGGCTGACCCCACAATAGAAGACTTTGCATATTTCACAGGCCTGCCCACACGCGGGCCACCTCCTCCTCACTTGGCTAACCTCGGCACCGCCCCCAACAATCTGGATCATCTCCCGCCTGCGCCAGCCCAGCACAGCGTCGTGTTCAGAGACTCTGGTAGCCACTGAAAGCCTGAGTTGAAGATCTAAGGAGCTAGGACAAACCCCAGGCTAGAAGGGGAGCTCAGAAGGAGTCTGCGAGCCACCCCACTTCCCCAGGCAGACACACTGGATGGGAGATAGAGACAGGGAGGGTGGGGAAAGGAAAAGTGGAGAGGAAAAGTGGAGAGATGCAGATTTCCAGGGAGTGCAGAAAAAAAGAAAAATGACGTCAACAGTTGGAAAACTCTGAACAGTGTTAGGACATCCGCAGCTGAGGGTGCACGGGGCGGGTGGGCGGGGGAGGGGGTTGGAGGATCTCAGGGTGTCCCTCAGTCAGCCAGGCAGAGGAAGAAAGGCAGTGGTCGGAGCAGAAGCTCTGAGGAGGCAGACACCCAACCCCCACTCCTCCACCACCCACCCTCCTTTTTCCCCCGTTTCACCACCCACCTGCCTGAAATGGATCTCCGTGATCCTCAGCTTCCCCTTCTTGATCATTAGGGTGATATTGGTGAAAGTGTGAGGCGCTCAACCCTAGGTTTTGGGGTCTCAAGAATAAGTTTTGTGGGATGCCCATCTATTAAATGCAATCTCTCTCTCTTGTTCCCTAAGCTCTTTGGTTGTGAATGTGTCAGCAACATGCAGACACGCCGCATCACTGCCTGGTGGGCACCTTGCGACCCCTGGCTCAGAGGGGGGGGGGCTAGAGGAGC
Organism: Typhlomys cinereus; assembly: GCA_023101885.1. Classification (NCBI taxonomy): domain Eukaryota; kingdom Metazoa; phylum Chordata; class Mammalia; order Rodentia; family Platacanthomyidae; genus Typhlomys; species Typhlomys cinereus. The sequence goes on from JALPQD010000671.1 coordinate 203,044, forward strand.
TCTCTCTCTCTCTGTCTCTCTCTCTGTGTACATATACACAGGAGTGTACACATGTATACGAAGGCCAGAGAACAACCTCAGGAGGTGTCCGTCTTGTGTTGTGGACACGATGGCTCACTGGTCTGGAACTCACCACGTAAGCTTGGTTGGCGGGCCACCAAGCCCCAGCATCCACCTGCCTCTGCCCCGGCAGGTACCATCAAAACGAGCTTTTTTAAAATGCATTCCAGGGATTGGGCTCCAGTCCGTCGCTGGCAGGACAAGCACTTTATCAATCGCGAGCCATCTCTCCAGATCCTGTCTTAAGCAACTGGAATCACTCCAGATTAGTGAACGGAGCTCACAGTCCTATCAAAGAAACACTTGATCTGGGGGGGGCAACATCCAGCGGGCAGCCGTCCTCCAGAACAGGAGTCCAGATGCAGGCGCACAGAGCGGTCACAAAGCGTGAGTTCTCTGCAGAGCATCAAGCAGCTACACATCATAGCCCAAAGACTCCAGAAGCTTCTGTGAGGGGTGGGGAGGAGGTGGAGTCCCAGTGAGGGCTCCAGACGCTCGGGTGTGCTGCACTGGCAGCCAAGGAGGTTGCTCCAATGTGAGAGGTGTGGCTGGCTCAGGCCAGAGGGCAGCACAGGTGGCAGTGATCCCCAGGGACCGAAAGTATCATAACGACTAATGTGATCGGACAAGGTTATTCCGTGACCCTGGATCTTGGTGTCTTTTCCTGTCGCTGTGATGAAAGCAACTGAGGGGAGAAAGGATTCCTTCTGCTGAGCTTAGTGTGTAGTTCAGGGCAGGCAAGGCCAGAGTCAGGAGCTCTAAGCCAGGGGTCGCAAGGCGCCCATCGGGCAGTGATGCAGTGTGTCTGCATGTTGCTGACACATTCACAACCAAAGCTTAGGGAACAAGGGGGTTTTATTCCTTCTTAAGGTTCTCGGTTGCAGCTCTTAGTTCAGCTTGGCAGAAGAGCTCACACCCACATTAGGAGCTGAGAGGGAATTGGCTACACTATATCCACAGGCTTGCCGAGAGAGGAGCAAACCTCACTTGCCGGATTGCAAGTCTGTCCAAGTCTGCCGAACTACAGAACCAGCTCCTTCCTAATCCACTTGCCCAGAGAATGACCCATCCCCTACGGACTGGGTCGCCCCCCATCAATCAATATCCTGCAGGCTTGCTCGGAACTTCCCTCAATGACTAATCCGCAAATGTGCCCAGAGATCAGCCTTTGCGTTTCAAGTTCTCGCTTGTGCGTCTCACTGACACAGTCAGGAGGCAGAGGAATAAGTACTCACATTTCAGTTTGTTCTCTCCCTTTTTAAAGTCCAGAATCGCCACCCAGGGAATGGGGCCACCCTCAGTCAAGATAACCCCCTGCAGACATGCGCAGAGGCTTGTCCCCATCCCCCGTTATTCTACGGCTCATCAAGTTGACATTTGAGATTAACCATCACACCCTGTGAGAATGAACCAGTAACAAGGCCACTGGTAGCCACCGAGAACTCAAAAGGGCCGCAGCCACAACCAAAGACTCTTCCAATTGCAGTTCCGCTTTTATTACTGAGACAAAACTCAGACCCAGGCAATTTAGGGAGAAGGGGTTATTTGACTTACAGTTCCAGAAGGAATTGAGTCCATTGTGGCAGAAATTCGTAGCAGATGCTGTGGTGGCTGGCAACAGGAGGCTGGCTGACATGCCCCAAGAGAGAGAGAGAAGGGGGGGGAGGGCCATGTTGGGGGGCGACTCACATTCAAACCATGATACCCCTGCCCCTCATGACCAACCTCTTGCCTTTATATGGGTGACGCTTGATCCTCTGTGACAAATGCACTGTTGAGATGTTCCCATCACCAGATTACCATTGCCTTCTCCCTCACCCTACATCTCATTCCCTCCACGTTGCGGCTCACACAGCCCCATCCCATAACCAACCCTTGCAAGTCCTCGTGGGGCTTCTGGGTGTATGTCCCCCTTGCTGTGGCAAGCTGAGTAAGTACCCCATGTGCCACAAGAGGTATGCTTTCTTCTGGCCGCTGCAAGGGCTCACAGTCACATCTCACCGTAGCAGGTCTACAGGACTTAGCTGATGTAAGAATATCCTTCTTGAATACTCTAGAACACACCAGATAGTATTCTAGCATGTAGGGTGCCTTATGAGTGACATTTCAGGGATTTTCTAACCCATTTCAACATGCTTGGTAGATGCTTGGTGGCTCTGTGTTATGCAAAGCAAAGAAGATCCAGGATTGGTAACATCACTTGGTAGAAATGCAGATTCTTCCCAAAGCAATGGTGCCTCAATGTGGGGTGTGTGTGTGTGTTTTAGTCCTGAGGATTGTACCCAAGGCTACACCTTTATTAAGCATATGTTCTACCGTGGGAATATTTTATTTTATTTTATTTTATTTTATTTTATTTTATTTTATTTTATTTTATTTTATTTTATTTTATTTTATTTTATTTTATTTTATTTTATTTTATTTTATTTTAAGACAGGGTCTCCTGTATCCCAGGCCTCATCAAACTCTATGTCTCTGAGGATAATCTTGGACTTCTTATCCCCTGCCTCTGCCTCCCCAGTGCTGGCGTTATAGATGTTGTGTGCCAACCTAACAGGCTTATGCACTGCTGACTTTGTGTGTACCCGACAAGCTACTCTACCTATCCAGCCACACCCCAACCCTGGTGTGGTTGTGTAGTCGATCTGGGGGCTCCCCTGCAGTCAAGCTGCAGAAGCAGTGTGCTTGCTTAGTGGGCCGGGCTGGTATCAGGTGCTCAGAACAGGGGCGGAGGACATGATTAATGGAGGCGCTAGGCTGCCAACAGCCATCTAAACAAAGACCAGATCCTTGGGGATTCCCAGTGGTGGGTGTGGCGGAGAAGCAGGTCCACCAGGACTTAGCTGACATAAGCAACATACCCTCTCTGAGCATTGTAGTGTCAAGAACAGGACACCACGCAAGCCGTTTATTAGCCATGTCTGTGCAGTTCTTGTCCCAGTCCTGTGCAACTGCAGGGGGATTGTATTAAGTTATCAATGGTCCTACTTTATACGTGCGAAAACTGAGCCTCGCTTTTGTTTTGTTTTGTTTCCATTTCATCTGGTTGCTGAGTGCATCACTGGCCAGTGTGCGACAAGGGTTACTTATCACCGGGCTCCACGGTTAAGGGCTGCTGAAAAATAAACCCCTCGGAAAGTGAGACAGGAGATAGATAGATAGATAGATAGATAGATAGATAGATAGATAGATAGATAGATGATAGATAGATAGGAGATAGATAGGTGATATATAAATAGATAGGAGATAGATAGAAAAATAGATGATACATAATAGAAAGATGGGAGATAGATAGGAGATAGATGATTGATAGATAATATAGATAGATAATAGATAGAAGATAATAGAAGATAGATAGATAGACAGACAGGAAATAGATAAATAGGTGACATATAGATAGATAGGAGATAGAAAGATAGGCAGATGATAGATAATAGAAAGATGAAAGATAGATAGATAGGAGATAGACGATTGATTGACAGATAATAGATATAAATAGATAATAGAAAATGATAGAGAATAGATAATAGATAATAGATAATAGACAGATGGAGATAGATAGGTACATAGATAGATACACAGATAGATAGATAGATAGATAGATAGATAGATAGATAGATAGATAGATAGATAGATAGATAGATAGATAGATAGACAGACACATAGGTACGTAGGTAGGTAGGTAGGTAGACAGAGAGAGAGAGAATAGATAAGGAAAGAGAGACATCTGCAGTCCCGGGTTGAATCCAGGCCTCTCACAGGCTGGACAATGCATCAATGTGAGCTACATCTCCAGCCTTCCTTATTTTATGCGGATCTATATAAGTAATCAGGACTTGTTTTGATCCTGTCCTCCTCCTGCCTCCACTTCTGTCTTGACTGGGATCATAGGCATACACCACTATTACACTGACTTGAGATATGTGCAATGCAGTGTTCATGCAAACACACCCGTGATGTGCAAAATACGATGATAGGTAGTAAGGACAGGACCCAAGGCAGCCAGAAGTGGGGGTGAGGGGGGGTCAGGCCAAGCTAGGAAAGGGCAACTTTGATTATTTACCTAATTTTGAGAGTCCAGTGTGGCCTCAAACTCCTTGTATAGATGAGGATGACCGTGAACATTTATTGTGCATGTGTACATAAATGGTGTGTGTGTTGCCTGCATGTGGACTTACACATGTGTGTGAGCCCACATGACTGTGTGTGCACACATGTGCAAAGACCATTTATTATTGAGTCAGGGTCTCTCTTTGAACCCAGAGCTCACCAGTTCAGGCCAGTCTAAATCCCCTGTCTCTGCCAGAGTTCCGGGATTGCAGATGGCAGCCAAGCTGCCCCGCTGTTACTTGGATTCAAGGGATCTGAACCCCAGTCCTCTTGTTTGTCCCGCAAGCGCTTTGTCCACTGAGTCCTCTCTTCACCCTTGAACTTCTGATCCTCATCCACCCACTCCCCAGAGCTGCTGGAGCCTCGCCGCCTGATTTAGCCAGTGCTGGGGATTGAACCCAGGTCTTCATGCTTGCTAGGCAAGCACTCTGCCAACTGAGCCACATCCCTAGTCCCAAGCATTCTGTCTTTATTGAATATGGTTCTGTTGTTGTTGTTTAGCATAGGCTTTTTAAAAAATAATTTTAGATACTTCCAATGGAGTCCTCTTCTTTTCTGAGTTTCTTGACACCCCTAACCTCACTGCCCTCCATCTCTGCTTCAGTCTTAAATGGTATTGTGTTGAGTGGATCAAGAAGCTGGCTTCAGATCTTGGGTTTATATCTTCTGCCTGTGTTTACTAGAGCAAGTTACAGTGAACAGCTCTGGTTATAACGCTGCAAAACCAATGGGAATGAGGTTTAATTTATTCACACTCAAGATGGACCAGAGGGGTGTAGTCCAAACGTAGAATCTTAAAGTTCTAGTTTAACCCAAGGACCAAATTTAAAACAGCTACAAGATGAGCAACCATTTTTATTTTAGTAATGGTCTATGAATATAAAGTTTAATTATATAAATGCACAAATATAATCATATCTGGTTATTTTACTTTGCTCTTTCTTTCCTGTTGACGCCTCTCTCCTCCCAATCCTGTAATACATGTGACTTCCCTGATCCAATCATGACACACACCTGTAGTCTCATTGATTACAGAAGGTCAAAGTCGGCCTGGGCAACATAATCAGACTCTGTCTAGAGACGGGGGAAACAAGAAAGACTCCCAATATGCATGTTTGGGATTTGCCTTTAAATGAGAAACACAATATATTTGCACATGCAAACACTTGCATAGGGTTGGAGAAATGGCCAAAGGTTAAAGCCTTTGCCTCATGAGCAAAAGGATCTGAGTTTGAATTCCAGATCCCAGGTAAAAATGCCAGGCAGATAAGGTCGCCATCGGCAATTCTGGCCCTGGAAGGTGGAGGCTGGGAAACTCCAGAGCAAAGTAATACCGAGGTGGAGCAATCCAGGATGACTCTTGAAGTCACCCTTAGGTCTCCACAGACAGGCACACACAGTGCCCTCTGGTATACACACACACACACACACAGAGAGAGAGAGAGAGCACTTGCACACTTACATATAAAGGTCAGGAATCTTGTCTCACAAAACAGGATCATGTCACAAGTGTTCTGCATCTCTCTTAGCAGAGCTACGGAATCCGGGAGGGCTCAGTCTCCTCCCTGTTCGCCAGCAGTGCACGTGTCCTTCACACAGACTCCAATGCTGTGCACCGGCTGGGGCTCCCTGCTCTGCACCCCAGCGTGGAGTGAAGGCAGCGGTGCAGTGAGGACCCTGCGGCCGCCTGGCGTATTTTGTCAATGTCGTATTGTCACCCAGCCACACTGCTGCACCCAGGATAGCTCTGTTCACGGCCAAATAGCATTCCACTGTGTCGGTCAGCTGCAGCTTGTTCTGCCGGGTCTGTTCCAATGCGGCCGAGCATCGTATCAGCACTACTGAATGTTGCAGATGATTCTCACGGGCAGGCTGCTGGTGCTGTGTCTCATTATTGCTTTAATTTACATGTCCTGATTATGCTCAATGGACACTTCTTTTTGTGTATTGTCTGGATTTATTTCTCTGTAAATATCTTCTTTTTTAAAAAAATGTATTTATGAAAGAGAAAGAGAGACATGCATGTGCCCCAATACTCAAGTAGAAGCCAGAGAACAACTTTTAAAAATCCATTTTTTCCTTCCATCCTGTGGGCTTCAGAAATTGAACTCAGATCACCAGATTTTGCACGCAGTCACCTTTAACCACTGAGCCATCTTATCTGCGTTAAACTGTCTCCTACTTACTCTTTTTTTCCCGTTAAGTCATCCATTTCTGAAACTGCTTTCTATATTATGCAAGTTATTTGTCTTTCTTATTACAAGTATTTTTCACCAATGTTATCACTTGTGCTTCGAATTTGCTTATAATCTCTAATACCATACACATGGCGAGTAGGTGTTTTCAATTTTATTTTAATGGTCAAATAGTAATTGTACGTTCATGGGACCAAACACTTTTTAATGTGGCCACCTATATCTTTTTTATAGCCTCTATTTTTTCCACTCATTAAGTTTTCTGTCTCTGAATATTGTTGTAATGATTTGTTTGTTTTTTACAGTTAAATCTTTAATCTTTGAGGAATGTGTTTTTGTACAGGGTAAGAAACGGATTTAATTTTATTTTACATGAATAGGCAGATAAACTATGATTGTTTTGAACATAATTTATTATCTTCCCACTCAATCGAGATACAAGTTTCATGTATCATGTACATTAAATTCTCATGTAGATTTCCTAGACTCTTCTCACGATTTATTTCTTATTTTCATGCAAATACCTTGTTTTGCATTATGTTCTGTATTTTATTTTTATAACTTCATTACTTCAAAAACTTTAGATGGGAGTAGACTTCACAAAAAGTTCTGTAGGGAACAAAATTTCCAAACCATAAACAGAAATGCAACATCGCAGAACATTCCACAATACAGTCACACCACTTTACATCACATAATCTCAAGGTCTGGAAGGGCAATTCCCCTTTGATTGTTCCTTTTATTCTCCTTTCTTTCTCTGTTTTCTTTTTTCCTCTCTCTTTCCTTTCTTCATCCCCCTTCTTTTCACCCTTCTATTCCTTTCTTTCTCTTTCCTTTACTCCTTTCTTGTCTTCCTTTCTCTCTCTTTTTCTTTCTCTTTCCTTTCTTCATCCTTCCCTTCTTTCTTTTCTCCCTTCTCCTATTCCTTACTTTCTTTCCTCTATCCCTCTTTCTTTTCTTTCTTTCTCTCTCTGTCTCTCTCTCTCTCTCTCTGTCTCTCTCTCTCTCTCTCTCTCTCTCTCTTTCTTTCTTTCTTTCTTTCTTTCTTTTCTTTCTTCCAGTGGCATAACAAGAGATTATATTGTCTGGAGGAAGCTGATCAATTCTCACTATTTAATGCTATCAGAAAAGCATACAGTGTATTAGGAAAAATATTAGGAAAGTATTATGAAAAAAATCACAGTCAGATAGTAGCACATCCATGTTTTCCAAATTTCTGAAGTTTCCACTGGAAATTTTGAGTCTCCTGGCAGGCAACAGACTCTATCAGTGCTTCCCTTGAGGTGATGGCAGCCTTTGCTCGCACACAAGAACGTATCTAACAGTTACCCAAGATGCAGCACCCATAGTAGGGCTGCCAAGGGCTGGTTCCGTGGGAAGGTGAGGAGGACAGCTGGAAACTGAGCTGCAGAATTCTTTCCCACTAAGCCACCCGCGCACCTCAGCACACAGCACACGGCTTAGGATGTGCTCTCCCGGGGACAACTCAGAATGCTAATGAGACAGATGCTCAAGGACATCATGAAATCAATCATTTACACTGCCTCATTGAGGATACATTTAAATGAAAATGGGCATATATATATATGTCCATTTTCATTTGAACATAATATATATGTAATTAACCATATATATGCTGCAAAAAGTCTTGGACCCTCTCCTACCATTTAGTATCACTGCATTTATTAGATGGAAGTTACAGCAGCTTCCCTGGCCATTGCTTTTGTACCATCTCTGTATCAACACTTCGAGAGCACGGTGTACTCATGAACCAGGTGGTGTGTGTGTATGTGTGTGTATGTGGCTTTGTGCGGGACAGGCTGGAGATCAAGCCCTGACTCCCCTACTGCTGGGCATTACACTCGTCATTCAGCTGCACCCCCACCCTGGGAATACAGTTCTGTACCTCGTTCATCTCTAGAACGGGTTTGAAGGACCCTCGGGCTCTACACATTACACATTGGGAAACACTGTTCTAGACAAATGAGCTCGTGTTTGCTCTTTGAAAAATCTTTCTGATCTCAGGAAGATGGCACAGGCTGGTCCCGCAACGGGATGGCAGGTCCTACAATTTCTTCACCTGGCGGATTTCCGCAGTCCTTTCGCCCTACCCCATCCTTGAGGATTCAAATCTCTTTCACAGGTCCGCTGCTCAAAGTTGCTCAGTCACTACTGTGTTCGGGGTCCTCAGGAAACTGTAAAATCATTACAGGTATAACCAACATAATGCCTGTCTATTATCCGTCGGTCTCTACTCTGTGAGCAAAAGCTCTGACTCCAGCTCAGCTCTGCCTGAGACCTTCACCCACCCCACTGCTTGCCACAGTGTAGTCCACGGATATTAGTGAATAGATGAATGAGGGAGAGTTTTCTGCTTCCAGGACTGGTTTGTTCTGTCAGCTACCCTCGGGGCCAAGACCAATGCCATGGGCTGAACTGATGCATTGGTTCTTTCCTTGTTGCTGGTGCAAAATATGTACCAAAGACAACTTAAGGGAAGAAAGATCACTTCCGCTCACATACCAGAGGTTTCTGTCCCTCCTGGTGGAGAGAGCCCAGTAGAGACACTGGAATCCTGGCTGGTAGGAAATGGGACGAAGGGCCAAAGTTCCAGAAGCTTCCCTCCTCCCACCCAGCCCCACCTTCCACAGTTCCCCCACCCGCTAATAGTCCAGGTAGATTTTAGTCATTCTGCAGATTCTGTCATTCCTCAGGATCCGAGTGTCTCTGGGAAAGACCCTCACCACCACCGAAATGGTACACCTCACTCATCTCGCACATGTCTCAAGGTGACAAGACCTGGCTGGGGAGACAGCTCAGGGGGTAAAGCCTTTACTTCCCAAGCAAAAGGACCTGAGTTTGGATCCTGGGTCCCACATGAAAATCCTGGGCAGAAATGATGGTGGTCTGCAATTCCACTCCTGGAAGGCAGAGCCTGGAAAACCTCAGAGCCAAATAATAAAGAAGAAGAGCAATCCAGGGTGATTGCTGATGGCACCCTTGGACCTCCACAGGTGCACACACTCGTGCCCTTATACATCTGCATCTACATCTATATCTGCATCTGTATCTATATCTGTATCTGTATCTTCATTTATATCTATACCTATATCTGTATCTATATGTACATCTATATCTATATTATCTATAGCTCTCTACTTATTTATATATAGATAATATCTATATCTATTTCTTTATATATAATGTGACCATCAAGATGGATGCAGTGGTCACAGTGACTTTTGCTGGGCTACACTGCTCAGATTCAGGCAATTTAGGAGAAAGAGATACTTCTTTGGCCTATGGTTCTAGAAGGGATAGAGCCTGTTCTGATGGGAATCGAATAGCAGAAGGCAAGGCTGGAGGAGAAGCAGAAGGCTGGTTCAGGTCCCCACACCAAGAGCAAACTACAGATGGAAAGCAGGGAGGGGCTACCACGCCTCAAAGCCTGTCCCCTGTCACACTTAACACCTCTGAAAGGTGTCAGGACCTTCCCAAACATTTATATCACCTAAGGATTCAGTCACACAGGCTTGTGAGGAATGGGTGGGGAACTCACAGTCAAACAATGACAACTGTTATCTCAAAAAAAAAAAAATGACTATCACAACTTCCTTCTGTTTTTCTCCCCATAACCATCTTTCACTTCTGCCACTTACACGATAGATAAAATGGAATGGAGAGGGAATAAGGCAATCCATCACTATGGGAAGGAAAAACCCTCCAAACTTCTTGTCTAATACTATGCCGCAGATCCGTGGTCATTGGCAAAAGCAGAACAACGAAGCCAGCACTTCCCGTGCATCTGGGACCTACTTAAACTTCCTGAGAGCGAGAAATCTTTATTTGTTCATTCGCTGAGAGTCCCTTGGTCCCCCAGCAAACACACAAGCCTCGCAGAACCTTGAAAAGTCATCGGAATCTCAACAGCCGCTCTGAGCCACAGTCTGAAAACCTCTGAACTCACAAAATTATCATTCTGCCCCAGATTTAAACTCAATTGTAATGATGCTAGTGTACGACTGGCTGCAGTTGTGGCTGAGGGCAATTTAATTAGAAGCCTCTGTCTCCAGGCCCTTATCACTGTACCCCACCCTCCAAAAAAATAATTCTTTAAGATGAAATTCCTAAAGCTGCATCTCAGCCTCCAGGTCTATTTTCTTGTAGAGCATTAAGATTTCATTTAGGCTATTTTTAAAATTCCAAGAAAAAAAAAAAAAGGAGCAAAAAGAGGACTTCACAAATCACTCACTTTTTAAAAAAAAACTTTCTTTTAAAAAAACCAATGAGAAGCACTTTCTTAAGGACTTTCAAGTGGTCCTGCTCGGTGCCTTTGGCATGTTTGAAGCAATTCGGTTAAGCTATAATAAAGTTGTTTCCCAGATGTGCAATGCTCCCATAAACGTTTGTTTCCACCTTTTAAAAGAAACTGGTATAGAAATGGTCTGCGGGGAGCTAGAAAAAAGTTAAATCTATAAAGGAAAATGTTTGTGTGTTCGTATGTGTGTGTGTTTGTGTATGTGTGATCACGTGTTTGCAAAAAAATATGTGAGCAAATGAATGTGAGCATACAGGTGTGTGACCATGTATGTGTATGCACATGAGTGTACATACATGCATGTGTGGGCACGCATGTGGATATGAATGTGTTTACACATTTGTGTGCACATGCATGCCTGTCAGTGTGTGCATGCATATGGGCATGCATGTGTGTATGTGTGCATGTGTGTGCATGTGTATCAGGGTGCGTGTGAGCGTGAGTACATGGGCGAGACCTGTACCGTTTGAGTGCATGCGCATGTCATATGTGCATAAACACCTCACCACGGAGAAGCCACTGTTCGGTCCCGTAGCCTTTTTATAAAAACCATCTTACAATGAAAAAAGTCTTACAAACCTTTGAGGCAGGACTTTGTTTTACAGGTGAGAAACAGACCTCCAAAGATCTACGCAAGCGTCTTAGTCTGAATGAAAGCTAACTGGTTGATCTGAATGTGTGTCTTACATAAAAAGAAAAATCCAGTGAGGATTGTAGCCACTTGACTGTTCCCGAGGAAAGGGAGGGCGCCTTAACCCCAGCACAAGGCTATAATCACACAGGTCCTGGCAGACACAGGCTCACACACGTACAGGTCCTGGCAGATTATGCAAAGGGAAGTGGGCGGGGCCTGGCAGTCTCCGGGCAGCCTGAGGGCACAGGTTTGCCTTTTTCCAGCCAGGCATGGAAAAGCAATTCTACCACCCAGCTTCCAATCTAGACGGCGTCCAGGTGCTTCTTTGTGTGTGAATAACTAGGTGCAGCCATTGCGTCTGTAAATAGTGGCCCGGAGCCACTTGTGATTCATAAAGATGGAGCGGGATGCGGCTGTCCAGGCCTATTTGCCGGGCCCACCAACCCACACAGGTGACATTATTTACAGTCAAGGTTTTGCGACCAAGTGAGTGTGTCGATAATCATCTCCCTGACTGCCTGATTGCTTGTGACCCCTTTATCTTCACACCACCCTTGGTCATCCCCCAGGGTATAGCCACGAGCCTGCATGGCTACTTTGAAGAAACTTCCACCATCTCTTGGGCAAATGAGGAAAAAATAAGATTTAAAAAGATAAAGTCACTGGCTCGAGGTCATACTGCTTTCAGTGGCCGAGAGAAATTTCCCTTTCTCTCCTGACCTTTTAACTTCTTTTAATCTGAGACCAGAGTTTTCTAACTCGTGATACTGTCTTGATATCCAGACACAGGAAGAGCAGGCACAAAGAAGGACTTGTTATCTGTGCTGTGTGGAGGGTTACAGTTGAAAAGTTCACACGGCTGACTGGCTGTTTGTGTCCCTTTCTTCTTATCCTTTCTCTTCTTTGCCGGCTGTTTCCATCCCTTACTCCACCCTTCCCTCCCTCTTCCTTTTTCCTTCCTTTCTTCCTTTCTTCTCTTCTTCCTTCTTTCTTTCCCTACTTACCTTCTTTCTCTCTCTCCCTACCCTTCTTTTCCCTTTCTTCCTTCCCTCCTTCCTTTCTTCCTTCTTTCTCTCCTAACTTCTTTCTTTTATTCCCTCTTTCCCTCCCCTCCTATTTCCTTCCTTCCTCCCTTCCTCCCTCCCTCCCTTCCTTCCTCCCTTGTCTACTTACCTTTGTTCCCTCTTCCCCCCTCCTTTTTCCTTCCGTCCCTCCTTCCTTCCTTCCTTCTTTCCTAACTTCTTTCTTTCCTTCCCTCTTTCCCTCCCCTCCTTTTTCCTTCCTTCCTTCTTCTCTACTTACCTTTGTTCCCTCTTCCCCCCCTCCTTTTTCTTTTCTTCCCTCCTTTCTTCCTTCTTTCTTTCCTAACTTCCTTTCCTTCCTTCCTTCTTTTCATCTTCACCTACCTACCTTCCTACCCTCCCTCCCTCTCTTTTTGCCTGCTTTCCTGTCTCTTATTGATCAATGCCAAGCCGAGGTTTTAGAGATAGAGACAAATACATAAGCTAAGTTCCCTCTCCTACCCCTTTCTATGTATATACATTTCTCCGACTTTCAGTTTGATTATAACCAACATATGGGAGACCCAAACACACCACATTGTAATTGCCAAAACCATTCCACTCCACATCAGACGCTGTGATACACTTTGACAAATTAAACTCATTAAGACGATATGGCTGGCCAACTTATAAAACCTCCCATCATTATAAAACATTATAAAGACCTTTTTTAGCACAATCCAAGTATCTAACAGGACCCAAGAATCTTGTTTCTCTTGATGTTCCCAGATATTTCAAGCACTATATTGTTAGCTCCCTCTCTTAGGAGAGCCATACCTCTCCTTAAAGAAGGCATGTGAGGGAAATCTGTTGAGACGCCTCAGCCGAGATACCCATCTCTGCTCATGGGTGACAGCATGCATTCCTCCTGACTGACATAACGGGCTCAGCGGATTATCACGTCGCCTGTTCATTGACCCTGAGTGCAGCAATACTCACACGTTACCTATGTTTTGACCCTTGTGTTTGATGGCTCGGTCCAAAGAAGTGACCAGGAGAGGTTATCCTGAGATGGACAATTTGTTTGAGATGCCAGCATTCACCACTACATGGTGTCAACTGAGCAGATCATGACTTACCTGGCAAATCCCGCCCCCTTTCCTTTCCTGCTGCCCTCCATGAAAGTTCAGTGAAACTCCAAGGTTCTTTGGTTAATAATAACAATAACTAATAAGAATAATGTCAAAAGTTCTTTGGTCAATAATAACAATAACTAATAAGAATAATGGCAAATTTTGCCTTGTCTCTCAATTGACAAAATACAAATAAAAAAATTAAACCTAGATATCAGACTCTTTTCCTTCATAATAACGTCCCGGGGGCAGGCTGCACGGCCATTGCTAGATAGTGGATAAGTAAAACAGAAGCGGCTCTAGGTTATCATAGAAGTGGGAAATTTGAAACTGGGACGAGACTCAATTGATAGAACATGGTAGGCTCCATCTCCAGCCCAGAATAAGCTAGATGTGCTGGTAGACCACTGCTGTCCTTGCCTTTACCCCTGCTGTCCTCGACTTTGGTAGAGGCTGAAGGACCAGACGTTCAAGCTCATCCTCAGCTGCACAGAGAGTTCAAGGCCAGCCCGGAACACATAAGACCAGAGTGATGCATTTGATGTCATGTGTGGAGAAAGAGGCATGTCAAAGAGCACACCCCACATTTGGCACAAACACGTACAACAAGGAAATGCATCAAAGTAATGCTCAAGGTTTCCTGTGGTGGGGGGTAGTGAGGGAGGACTTGGACCAAAGGTGTTCAACAGGTGATCCATCCCTCGGGGACAGACCCAGGACCAGGAGCAAGAACTGTAGCATGTGACTAACCCTGTCCTAAGAACACTTTGCAATGGAATAAAGATGATCCCATCGGACATTGCACTAGTGAGGGGGACTGGAAAGGACTGGTGCTGGAAAGAAGGGGGGGCTCTGTATTCTACAGTCTACCCACTGGTGGGCATCTGCTCCCTGACAGGAGCCCAAGCATTGACTAGTGCAGGCATCTTAGAAATAATCCAGTTGCACGTGTAAGGAGATGAGGGAGAGGGAGGAAAATGGGTGGGAGGGGAGATGGGAAGGATGGGAAGGGATGCAGGTGGGGAGTAGGTAATGGGCAATGGTAACATAAAAGTTCACCACAGTTAATATAATTTAAAAATCGCCCATCTTAAGAAAGGAAATATGACAAACTCCAGTGAGCATCCAAGGTTCACTAGAAGAGAGAAAAAGGAAAGCAACTACCTATACCCATGAGACCCTGGCAAGCCAATACCTGCTTCCACAGGATGCCAGGGTTAATGTGCTTTCCCCAGAGCCCAGCCCCCTCCCGGGGATTCCTGTTTGTCCCCAATCTGCAGGAGCACTGTCACTTAAAAGTAGGCAGGTGGGAGTGTACATTCCAAGTGGGACAGGATGCCGTCCCTCCAATTTTGCAAGTGCTTTAAGGGAATAGGGAATGGGGACTAAGGGGAACCTACCCAAACCCAACAATTCTTTAACACATCCTGCTTCTGCCGTAAGACCTGGCATGGTGTCAGAGTCCACTTGCCAAGGTCCTTACCAAACAGTGAAATGTCCAACACTACTTATTTCAGAAATTATTTAAACCTCCTCCTCCTCTTCCTACTCTTCTTCCTCCTCCTCTTCCCCCTCTTCCTTCTCCTCCCCCTTCCTCCTCCTCCTTTTCCTCCCCATCCTCCTCTTTCTCCTCCTCTTCTTCCTCCTCCTCTTCCTCTTCTTCCTTCTTCTCCTTCTCCTCCTCCTCCTTTTTCTTCTATCATCAGCCCTCTCCCTTAAAACATTAGTTGACTATAACTACTCAAGTGTCCACCTTGGTCCTGTGACTGCCTATAGCCATGATGTAGCCCACTTTTGCCCCTGAAATGAGAAGGGAAATAAGATCCCACAAATAGGTTTAGTTTAGTTCAGCCACTGAATAGCTAGAAGCTACCGAGCCAGTCGGTGGGAAGTGGGAGGACTCTGTGGAGTTGGATGGGATGGGAAGGGATAGACTAGCTGGTAACTTGTTTTCAATGTCTGTAAGTCCTGCTCATGTGGGAACAATACTAGATTTACAGTTCATGTCACCAAATCCTCCTTCCATTATGACTTAGAATTCATATGACCAGATCAGGCAGCTTCCTCAAGACATCGTAGGGCTCATTGTTAAGCAGAAACATAAATGAAGATTTCATATCTTCATTTTTTTTAAGTACATGAGTCAATGAGCCAAGCAGCAGCGGAAAACGCCAGGTGCTCCAAGCATTGCGAGGCGCTCTCAGACCTGCTGGAATGGTTCACTTCCCTGGCAGCCTGGCTGGATTCATCAGCTAGGAGGAGGCTGGTGGGGCACACCACGGAGCTGTGTGTGACCATGCATCCCAATGGCCCCCATTCCAATTACTCTTCTGTGGTTGTGACAAAATAACCTAATTGAAGCAACTTAAGTGAGAAAAGTCTGGTTTGCGGCTCCAGAGAAGGGAGAGTCTGTAAGGGTGGAGAGTGCAGGGTGGCAAGCAAAGGCGTGGCAGTGGGCATGGGAGGCCAGCCGTGGCCCTGCAGCTATACCCAGGAAGGAGAGACAGGGAGAGACGGAGGGGACAGAGAGAAGGGGGGGAGAGAACAGGAAGAGGAGGAGCAGGGTTATCAAATCATGAGCAACACACACACACACACACACACACACACACACACACCACTGTACACTTCCTCCAGCAGCTCCAGCTCCCCAAGGTGCCATAGTCTCCCAAACAGCATCGCCCCTGGGGCCCAGGTACTCAAGCATGTGAACCTATGGGGGACACGTTGCATCTAACTCAGAGCCCTTCCAGGGAAGAACAGGAACAAGCCACCTGCATGCAAGCACTTCCCTTCTCTACCTCGTATCCATCAGGAGGGAAAGATCGGCCTCTGCCACGTGACCCTGCCACCATGTTTTCCTCAAGCGTCCAGGGCCAAACCACGATAGACCGATACCTCGAACACCACGGCTAAAGTAAATCTTCCCTCCCTGTAGGTTGCACAGTTTCCACAACACGAAAATCCCCAGCACACCTGCTGAGAGAAACAACGTCCAGAGATAGCTAAGGGAACGAGATCAATGCTGGTCACCACTTCTCCAGTGGTATCCTGACAGCTGTTCATATTTCCAAGACATGCTTTTAAATGACCACCTTGCTTCACTCCTTTAAGACAAATTCCAAACCCTGGCTTCAAGCCGGAGTCCGGTCCCAGCCCTCCAAGGTCACTGTATCTCTCGTTCCAGCTTCTAAAACCCAGCCATGCAGGTCTCCTCCCTGTCCAAAATATTCTGCCAACCCCAAGGATTCGCCGCTTGTTTTTATGCCTTTGGTCTGGACAGTTCATTCTTTCCCTTTTCTGTCCACCACCCCTCTGGACAAGATTCACCTCAAAAATCACTCTACCTCAAATGTTCTTGTGCTTCGGAGCACAGTCTTGGATTCTTGTGTTGTTTTCTTCTCTCTCTCTCTCTCTCTCTCTGTCATGGTTTGAATGTGAGTTGACCCGACCCCCCAGGCTCATGTATTTGAATCCTTAGCTGTTGCCAGTATTTGAGACGTTCATGACACCTTCAGGAGGTGGAGCCTTGCTGGAGGAAGGCAGTCACGGGGAGAAGGGGAGGGCTCAAGGTTGGTTAGCCCCACCTTGCTTCAGGGAGTGGGTCTCTTTTGACGCTTGCACTACCTCTCAGCCTCCATGATGTCTGCAGCGACGTAAGCCTCTTCCATCTCTTCCAGCCAGTCATGCTTCTGCTATGACAGACCGTATCGCCCCTCTGTGACTGTAAGCTGAATAAATCTCCTTTTCTCCCATTAAGTTGTTTGAGACTCAGTGGTGTCTCACAGCAACAGAAAAGACTAACCAATTCTTTCTCTCTCACTCTGTGTGTGCGTGTGTGCGTGTGTGTGTGTGTGTGTGTGTGTGTGTGAGACAGTGCACTGTGTGTCCCTGTGGAAGCACAAGAGTCACTTAAGGAATCACTCTGAATTGCTTTTCCCTCCTTTTTGCTTTGCTCTGAGAATTCCCAGGCTCTGCTTTCCGGAGCCAGAAGTGCAGGCCGCTGTCATTTCTGCCTGGTGTTTTTATGTGGGATCCAAGATCCAAACTCAGGTCCTTCTGCTTGCAAGATGGAGTCTTAACCCCTGAGCCATCTCTCCAGCCCCATGTTTACCTCCCTACTTCTCACAATTCCTTCCCATTCTACCTTTGCTGCGCAGAACAAAACTAGTAAATCTTGCTTCATCCGTTCAACAATATTGAGTGCATATGGGGCTGGGCATTGGGATTACGAGCCAGAACAGAGACCCACCGAACACATGCCCTCGTGTTAGATGTTCATACAGGTATACACACACATGTGTACTTTCGACTGTCAGGTTGTAAGTGACAAATACTAAGCAGGAAAAATCAGGGCAAGTGAAAGGTATGCCACGCAGGGTGCAAGTCACAGCTGTGAGACTCTTTGGGAAAGGGTCATGAAGAAAGACCACCCTGAATGAGGTGTGAGCAGGGGTCCTTTAGATACCTGGAGGAAGAGCAATCAGGCATGTTCCAAAGCCCTGATGGGGTCAGGCTTAGCAATGACTAATCAAATGAATGAAATATTAACACTGTCCTATTAGCAGCCTGGCCTATGGAAGATGCTCTTCTCTGTTTGTTCAAAAGCAGCACATAGTGGGTCCAAAGGTTGTGGGTTATTGTTAAGCTGCTAAAGAAAGCTGCGCGCGCACACACACACACACACACACACACACACACACACACACACAGTGATGTCACAAATACATCGCTTTACTGTCTAAGAACTTTACATGTGATCATCTTGATTCAGAGGATCTTGTCCATCCTCAGGTGTTAGTGAATCCTTGTCTTTAGCAGTGACGTTTTCAGAAGTGGAATTAATTCGGATCTTCAGAATGAAAGAAAAAGTGTGGTTCTCCTGCTCCTGCCTTCCACGTCGCCATCATGGAAGCGTGGGTACCACACAGAGTTACAGCTTCTTTTTAACAAAGCAGAGAAGCAAACCCAGATGGCAGACGGGAAATCCAGATGAGTGCCAACAGACTGTTCATTTTACTTTGCACTCTGGGTGGTTTGGGGCCCCGGAGTTTTCCATCACAGCCCTGTACTGTAATGTATGCGACTGTCTATTTAAAAATGAAATAGAGTGTTGCTTCTTGAAAACAAGATAGGAACAAAAATATTTTCCTTTCAGGCTATTTTTCACACTCTAAAAATAGTGCAGGGAGGAAATTTTAAATCCATTGATTTTTCATTGTGAGTCAGTCTTCGGTGTGTTGAGTTCAGAGGACGGAAATGATGTGCTTCAGTTTAGATGTATGTGTTCAGTACTCTGACCACGTGCAAGGCAGTAGCCCCAGCAATTTGGGGCTGGGAAGAGGAGAATTAGACATGGCTTCTGATTCGAAGTTCATAATCCCACTGGCAAACTGTTATGGACATGTGAGATGGCCCTGAACATCTGATCCCCAACTAGAGATGCCAGTTTAGAAGGCATGGCATCTTTGGGAGGTCCTAGCCAGTGGATGGCTGAGGGTGGACCTAGACAATGATTTCGGTTTCCAATCCAAGCCCTCTCTGCATCCTATTCCCTAAGAGATGAGCAAGCGTCTCCCCAGGCTCCTGCCACCACAAACCAAGCCCCTCCCATGGCCATGCCCCTCCTATGAGCCCTCCCCATGAGCAACTGTGTTCCCTAAACCAGGAGCCAACATAAACCTCTCCAACCTTATGTTGCTCTTGTCAGCTACTTTATCACAACGACAAGAAAAGTTAACTAAGACACAAGCAAAGCAAGGTGGCAATATGGTGATATTAAATCATGACTGAGATTGAGCACCAAAGAGGTCAGAATCAAATGCATGGGAGGGGAAAGGAAACTCACCTGGCAAAGTGCTTATGGCTTACTAGCATGACGACCTGAGGTTGATTCCCAAGGATGAGTGTGATGGAGTCAGCCATAGAGGTACACACCTCCCCAGTACTGGGGAACCAGAAGCAAGAAATTCTTGGGGTTCACTGGCAACCTATGTGGTGAGTCCCAGGCCAGTGAGAAGAGAGACCTTGTTTCAAAAATCAAGGTGGGCAGTTTCCCAAGAGACAAGTCTCAAGGTTGACCTCTGACCCCCTCATAGGTATGCACGCACACACACAGAAGCTTCCAAGGATTGAGATTTTCTGCTCTTAGCTAAGAAGTAGCAGGGGCCAGATCCATTTGAAGCACCAAAAGGTTGAAAGATGGGAAACCCAGATACTGAGCTATAAACTCCTTCAGTTTTCTGCCTGAGAAAGGGAGAGAGAGAGAGAGAGAGAGAGAGAGAGAGAGAGAGAAAGAGAAAGCATCTGCAGGATGTTGGCTTTCTGGATGCTCACCAGGAGTTCTAAAAGCTGAGGAATTACCAAATGAAGGTACTAAGCAATCATCTCGACTGTACTACACTAAAGGTTAGGAGTGACCTGGGAAATACTGTTTGTCATAAAGCAACCTCAGACTATTAGCAGTGGAAAGTACACTGGTTGGGTGGGTCGAATGGCATACCAGATGCTGAAAAAGAAAAGACTGGTGGTGGCAAAGACACAGGAGCAGATATGATCCAAAGTGAAACAGAAAGAAAAATAAACTTAAAAAATTCAAATGAACCAGTGAGACATGGGGTAGCTTCAGGCTGCTAATACACCTCGAATTCGAGTTCTCATTGAAGAGGTGGACTAGAGGATAGAAAAAAAAGTAACAAAAGCCCCAAACTTACCAAGGCTAATGAAAACTGCAATGTGCCAATAAGGACAGCAAAACTCCCAAAACAAGAAACATGAGCAAAAAAAAAAAAAAAAAATAGTAGCCAGACATGTCCTAACTAAATCATTCTTCATAATCTGTTGTAAAGAGAAAAATCATAAAAGTAATAGGGAGAAGCATATTAGCTACAGGAGAACAAAGATAAGGATGACAGAGAATTTTTGTCAGCAACTCCAGAAATGCATGCACAGATGTGCTGACAACTGATGGCTGACCAATCACCAAGGCTTGGAGCAGAGAAATGATCATTTCCCCGAATAGGGCTGAGTTTGTCCAGTTAGGAGCCAAAAAAGAATCTTTGAGGCATGCTTTATTTTATATATATATATATATTTTAAAGTACTCAAAACGGACTATGGGAAACTATGGGAAACTAAAAAACCAAAAATTCCGGCAAGAAATGAGTCAACTCATGCAATAAGAACACATTTATAAACTTGAAAAAAATGAAAGTTATGCTCTTCAAAAAAAGACATCTTAGAAACCACCCACAGATGGGAAGATAATACTTGCAAAGAGTGCTTCTGATAAAAGAGTCATATTTACAATACAGTCATCTCCCTTATCTGAGGTGGCTCTGGTCCAAGATTCTTAATGGATACCTCAAACCAAAGAGAGCAGAGAACCCTGTAATTTAATTCTTTCTGACTTGACTCAGCACTTACCTTGAATCCACTGTTGCATCTGCACCTTGGGGCGTGGCAGCAAATCTAGCAGGAGGCTGCTTAAGGTCACAGCCATATCATAAAGACAGACAGCAAGAGTAGCCTGAGAGGCAGCAGGGCTAGGCTACCACACTTCAAGGCCTGCCTCCTGTGACGTCCCTTCCTCCAGCAAGACTCCACCTCCTCAAGGTGCCACAGCCTTCCCAGACACTAGCATCAGTTAAAGATTCAAACATGTGAGCCTATACAGAGGGGACAACCCACATTCTAACCATGATACCATCCCACTGGGGAACAGATTTCAATATATGAATTTGGAGGGGAGGAGGCAAATATTGAATCTACAGCAGAAATCAATGAAACTTTTTCATTGTTTTTTTTTTGGACAGGCTCATATGAAAAGATAACATATATGATCACATAAAGTCAGTATCTGCATTTCATCATGGTTTATACTCATTTCTAAATATTCTTCTCCTTTTGTTATCTGTCCTTATGCAAATAATTGCCCCCAAACTTAGCACCTCCTAACACTGTGTTGTCACTTAAGATTCAGTGGGTTGTGTGGTTGGTTCTGCTCTGTGTTGTGCTGACTGAGCGCAGAGAGATCTGTGGTCCTCTAACAGCCCTACTGGGTTGCTCAGGCAGCTCAGTCAGCCCCATCTTCTCGCTTCTGTATGGAATCCCCCCCCCGTATATGCATATGGGGCGCATGCATGGCTGCATGCGTGTTTGCATGTGGATGGACAATGCATGTGTTCACACGTGCCTGTGCACATGCATGTGCATGTGTGAGGGCCTGATGGTGATGTTGAGAACCATTCTCCGTCACTCTTTCACCCTATCTTTTTTGAGCCTGGATCTCTAATTAAACTCAGAGTGCGCTTAGGTTTAGTGCGACTATCCACAGTGCTTTGGGGATTCCCAGTCTTAGCCCGGAATTGTACATAGACTGACAGGCCAATCCAGCATTTTACTTGGATCTGGGGATCCAAACTCTGCTCCTTTGTGTGTGCGCGTGTGCATGTGTTGCTCTAATCACTGAGTCGTCTCCCCGGCTCCTCCATAGACTTTCCTTTGGTCTTGTAGCTCTGTTCTTCGAAGGAGCATCTTGAAACTCAGTAAACAACAGAACTCCCGATGGTCCAGCTTCAGAAGTACCAGGCCTCTGTAGGTCGAAGCAAGCCAGAGGCCTGGTTCAACCTCAAAGGTTGGCAGGCAACCCACTCTACTCTCATTGGGAGGAGAGTAAGGAAGTTGATCTAGTACACCTTCATTTCCCTGACATCTATCACAATGTAAAACTATTTACTTACATATAAACATGTTTAAAACCCGTGCATCTATGTACCACTTACATTATTCTTATAAATATGACAGCATTATGCCTCACTGTCTTACTTCTCAAAGTACATTTTTGAGTGAGTGATAGAATGCTCAATAAAGATAGCTGCACTTACAGCTCCCAAACCAAGATGAGGAGGTGGGATACTTCATGTGCCACTGGGCCAGAACTTCAGCTCAATTTTGTCAAAATCATTTTAGAAGCTTATCGGTGGAATTCAAATGAGCTGTCCCAAATGAAACGCAATTGATTTTGTGCTTGTAACTCATACATAGAAAGATCCCTTTTCCAATGTGGAGGCTGGAGTGCCACTGAGAGAATAGAAAATGTTATGAGTGGGTAGCTCAGCAGGTGTGTTGATATTCTAAGCATTGGATTTAATCCAAACAATCCCACTTAGAGTTCAAAGACAAGGTTTCTATACCATACCCTGAGAATAATCAAAATAAGAAAGGTCGGGGGAAGAGAATTTGATAATTTAAGTCCAAAATGTTGAAGAGAAAGGAAGTCTACAGTCACTCATCCCCCCGTCCCTTGAATTGGAGTTAAGAAACTACTTTCACATACTTGGCAATAAGCACCCATTAACCTTCCGAATGTGGAACTTGATACTTCACAGGAAGCCTTGTTGAATTTGACTACCTCTGCCCAACATGGCCGCGTGCCGCGAGAACTTTGAGAGCTAAATTCATTTTTGAGATCATTGCCTGTGAGGGAGAATTGAGCCATGATGTATGAATGCCAGGCACTGAACATATTTACTCTTTTATTAAATATCTTCCTTTTCAAATATTTATCGCATTGGGATTTTTATCTCAATGTATTATACAAAACACGATGACCAATGAGACGGGATTCTTTTTACGAATCATGCATGCCGTCAATACTATTTTCAGTTTGTACCTGTGACTCCAGAGCGGTGTCGTGGACAGAACACAAGGGTTACAATCTGTTTTCGTCATCTTCCTTTGAGCCCATGGGCATGCGCAGCTAATCTCTTGTCTGTGTGTCAACATCTCTACAAGTTTCGTGAATGATGATGTCCCATGAACATGATGAACTGTAACTAATGAACGTCTGCAGTCGGGATCAGTGAAAGACATCGCATGCGATTGTCATCGAGTGATCAAAGGAAACAAGGGCTCACAGGGACGTCACAAACTGCCCACGTGTATGGCAACGGAGTTTTCTGACAAAGTCAGACCTTGCACGGAGCACACAACACACTTCTTGTCGCCAAGTTAGTTAATACGCTGCATTCAATGTGAAGCTGATGAAGTGTCCGAAGCACCATGATTCTGCCTCCACTGACACAAGCGATCGTAATGGAAAATATTCCCCTTACACGCGATTCATATGTACTGAGCACGCGTGCACAGACGTATTTTTCTTCTCATTATATCCCCAAGCAACACCCTACATCAACTACTTCCATGAGCATGTGGATCATGGGAGGTGTTATACCTTTCTAGAGATTGTGCAACATACACGTGTGCACATTGTATGCAAACACTGTGTCACTTTATTTGGGGATTTGAACATCTTTGGACTTCAGTATCCCCAGGGGACCAGAGCCCACAGTCAGCATACACTGGAAGGTAACTGGTAATTAACATTAAGACATTCTGAGACTCACATTAAATACAGGGGACAATGGGCTTTGAAGGTGAAAATGGAAGGACAGAAGACCTCCAGATTTCCACAAGCTGGACAAGGCCTGCCATCTTCCCCCAGGCTCCTTGCAAAATGCTGCAGTGACTAGCAAGCAGTAGGATCATTCTGTGTTTTTCTCTGCGTCTCTCCTGTCACAAATTTATCATTTCTTTTTTCACCGAGGACTGACAACTGAGCCGTGTCCAGCTGCCTTGTCACAAATAGAGCCCCAATGAAAGCCGGGGTCACAGGATCCCGCCTGGCAGTCAGAGCCCTGTGAAGTTTCCCTCCGCCGTCTCCGCTCTACTTGGAAATAGAAAATTAGTGAGGCGAATCCGCCGAGAGATCAAACAGATCTAACCCCTCGAGAGGAAGGAGATGGAAGTACATTAACCATCCGCAGGTAACTTCTGAGAGCCAGTTGTGAATATAGTTGAAAACCAAGCTGAACATTTGAGAAACCTTAGAAGCTTGACAATTTCAAAGAGGGTCGTGACTGACCGGCACAAAGAACGTCAATCAACAAAAATATGACACTATATAAACTTAAAAGTCTCAACAGGAAAGGATCGTGCTTTGAATCCGACCCTTGTGTGCTGGAACCTGAACATTCAGCAGGACTTCGTGGAGAGGAAGACACTTCAAGAGACGCCTAAGGGGCTGCAGAGCTGGCTCAGGGGTTAAGGCCTCTGCCTCGCAAGCAAAAGGATCTGAGTTCAGATCCCCATGTCTCGGGTAAAATTAAAAATGCCAGATATATACAATTCCAGCCCTGGAAGAAGGAGCCTGGGAAAGCCCAGAGCAAAGCAGAAAGGAGGAAAAGCAAATCCAGGATCATTCCTGAAATCATCTTGGGCCTCCAGAGACATACACTCAAGTGTCCTCTTGTACATACACAGAAAAAGTAAGAGAGAGAAAAAGCGAGACAAGAGAGAGAGAAGCAAAGAAGAGAGAGAAAGAGAAAAAGAATCAAGAGAGAGAGAAAGAGAAAGAGAGAGAGGGGTCATGAAGACTCTGCCTGAACAGATTACTGCTGATTCTACGAGGAAGAGTTTCCTCCCTCCAGAGTGCTTTTGTCAGGGTTCTGAGGCAATAGCCCAGTCAATACAGTGCTTGAGTCCCACAGTCAAAATCTACGTTAAAAAAATAAAAGAAAAAAGCCAGGCGTGCATGAACGGAGAAGCGCCCCCCTCCCCCCCTCAGGGACTAGAGATGACAGCCAAAGTTTTGTTGGTCCCATGGAGCCAGGGAGGGATGATTGATGGATCATCCATCCACTGAGCCACTGGCTAATTAACTCATGGCCCAGTGGGCTGCTAGGAGGCCCCCCCCCCCGAGCTGTGTCTTGGAAAAGTGGCTCTGGTCTCCCTCCCCTTCCTGAGTCTCTTCTTCAAAGCCCCTCAAGGTGGCCACTATGTTCCATGAGGTGGTCTCGGCTCTTCCGTTCTGCCTCACTATGGGAGGGCCCAGAAGTAGAGGAGACACGTGACCAAGGACTGGACCTCCCCTCCCCCAAACCAGGAAGTGAAATAAGTGCTTGCTCCCTTGGGCTGGTTCAGCACAGCAGTGGAAAGTGAACTCATACAGAATGACACACGGATGAACAGAAGAGAACCCAGGCCCCAGAAGTTTAAGTTCTCGACTTTATATCTATTGAACTTCCGCCTAAATAGCTGAGAGGAAGGAACAGTCTCTCGGCAAATACGACGATGAGAAAATGAGATAAGAGGCAGCATGTATCATGCCACGTGCAAATTACCATGTATAAAAATGAACTTTGACATCTAATCCTAAGTGCTAACGCACTAAATCTCACAGAAGGAAGCACAGCGATGAATCTCTGTGTCCTTGGATCTGGCCATGATGTCTTAGATGTGACACCAAACCACAAATACCAAAGAAGCATGAATGGATTGGACCTCACCAAAATTAGAACGCCTTTACTTCAAAAGATGTTTCATGGGCTGGAGACGGTCATGTAGCACAGCTGGCAAAGGGCTTGGGTAGCATTGGGAAGGTGCTGGGTTAGATCCGCAGCTCCACTCGCCTATAATCCTAGCCTCGGGAAAAGGACCAGAAGTTCAAGGTCATCGCAGCTAAATAGCAAGTTGGAGGCAGCCGCCTACGTGAGACTTCATCTCATTAAAAAGCATTATTATATGTGTAATATGTTATATTTAATAATGTTTTTTCGTGAGACAATGGGTGTGTGTGTTTCCTCCTAGAAATAGGAGGAAACATTTGTCAATCATGATGTTATCAGGAATATAGGAAGAATTCTTGTGACTCGATAATTTAAAAAGTTATTTTTAATGAGTAGAGAGTTTCAATAGAAATTGAAATGTGTGTTTTCATTGGGGGGCGGGGAGATGAGACTCTCTGTGAGCAGAGTGGATCCGTGTCCTCTCTTATCTTGGCGAGTCTAAGAGGCAACTGGGCTTGGTCCGGTCAGGTTTCTGGTCACTGGTCCTGGAAAGGCCTGTGCTGCCTGAGCTGGAGAAGGGCGGTTTCTGCAAACCAGGACGCTAAAGGTGCGGATTCTCATCCCCACGTTCACACTCTTGGCTGCAAGTTCCGCTGTGTGGTGTACAGCAGGAAGGGAAGGTTTAGGCCTCTGCCTGCAGATCCGTTCTTACCGGCCCGTGGAAGTCAGGTGCAGCAGGACTGGGCTTTGGGTTTTGGCATTCTATTGTCGTTGTTGCTTTGGGACAGGGTCTTGTGATATAACTCTCTACCCTCCTGCTTCAGCCTCCTGATTACAGCGGATTACAGCACTCACCTGGCTGACAAATGATTTTTATTGAGTCCTCTTAAAGTGTTCAAGTTTCCATTTAACAGAGGGAGTCCTTTAAGGTGGAGAATGAAGTTTCGATGACTATGCTGTCACTACCAGAGACATTACAGTCACAGTGGACTCCCTTCCGAGCCCCCTCCCCTTTTCCTACTCCACCCCTTTCCCCTCCTCCACGTGATAAACGCTGAAACCAAAAGGCCAAAGCTACCTGGACAATCTAACCTCTCCTGGCAGCCGAGCAAGGCGGGGCAGGGGAGGGGGGTAAACCCAGGGAGGAGGATGAACTGTGGGAGGAGGGAGAACCTGGGGAGGAGGGAGAACCAGGGAAGGATTGCTTTGTCCCAGGCTTGGGACTGACCCAAACTAAGCCATGAGCTACTGAAGAGAGAAGTGACCAAGCTGGGAGCCCTGAGGGAGATGAGAGACTGGAGACGGGGGCGAGACTCAAGGCCCCGAGATGCGCCTGTCTGTTCCAAGACCCCCAAACCCATATTAGGAGCCTGGCAAAACAGCCAGCGCGTTGCCCCTCTGTCTTGGATAAGGAATGTAGAGGACTCAGGAGCAGAAAGGAATTTGCCTGCGGCCACACAGCGAGCCAATATTTAAAACCAGATCTCTCTGTTGTCTAACCTGTCTGTGTGTGTGTGTGTGTGTGTGTGTGTGTGTGTGTGTGTGTGTGTGTACGCGCGCTTCATTACATCAGCTGCCTCCAGGGACATAAGCAAAGTAGAAAATAGGAGGTTTGCAGAGGTGCGGGGATTAGAGCGGTTAAGCTCCAAGCTGGAGCTGTTCCAAGTGGGGAGGAAGGTGGGGTGTGGGGTGGGGTGTCCTGATGGGTGGATGTCAAGATCTTTGGAGTGGGGAAGATCAAGAACACAGGGGTCTCCTGTGGGGGGGGGGATCCGTGGGCTAGACCAAATCCAGATGGGTGAGGAGGTTGGAAGAGAACCTCTCAACAGATGGTGGGGTTGCTAAGATGAAACATGGGCACAAGACAGTATGATATGGCCGCCATGGGCTGTGCAAGGGATCATCCCACGGTCACTGTGGAATCTGAGGGTCTTTCTTTCTTTCTTTCTTTCTTTCTTTCTTTCTTT
Source organism: Typhlomys cinereus (assembly GCA_023101885.1). Lineage (NCBI taxonomy): Eukaryota > Metazoa > Chordata > Mammalia > Rodentia > Platacanthomyidae > Typhlomys > Typhlomys cinereus. The sequence continues at coordinate 230,809 of JALPQD010000671.1, forward strand.
CTTTCTTTCTTTCTTTCTTTCTTCTTTCTTTCTTTCTTTTCTTTCTTCTTTTCTTTTCTTTTCTTCTCTCTCTTTTTCTTTCTTTCTTTCTTTTCTTTCTCTTTCTTTCTCTCTCTTTTTCTTTCTTTCTTTCTTTCTTTCCTTATACATGTTTTCTGCAAAGGTTGTCATCGTTTCACAGGGACCATGGGTATCCCCACTATAACAGGACTTTATTTTCAATGACAGAGGATTGCTCCTCTTCTTCTTTTTATTTATTTATTTATGAGAGAGAGAGAGAGAAAAAGAGAGAGAGAGAGAGAGCAGGCAAACACACTCTGCAGCCTGCACGTGGAGGTCAATGACAACTTTCATTTTTCTCTCCTCCCGCTGTGTGGCTCTGGGGGGATTGAACTCAAGTTGCCAGGTCTGCCCATAGGAAGGTACCTTTCTTTACCCAATGTTAAACCATCTTGTCAGCCCCAAACTTAAAAGACTTTTAAAGGCTTATTACTCAGTTGTTTTGAAGGTGATTACTTGGACAGAAACAAAGCAAAATAAAAATAAGCAACTGTTTGTGCTGTTAAGTATGTAGGTATCAACTTGACCATGGAAGGCTGGGCTCTGGAAGTTTCTCGAGGGATCAGTCACTAGGCCAGCCCTGATCAAGCCTGGAGAGAGTGACTGAGTGGGAAGACCCAGCCCACATGGGCGGGGCCATCCCCTGGGCAGGGGGTAAGGTGGAGGGAGTTGGTTTATCAGGTTTGGTGTTCTTCAGGTGACTTTAGCATCTGGAGAGCGAGGTTTGCCTCTCCCTCAGCAACACCTGTGGTGTTGAACACTCCTGCCAAGCTGAAGCTATATATATATACTATAACCAGACGATCGTAAGCCAGAATAAAACCCCTGTTTCCTTAAGCTCTTGGGTGGTGAATTTATCAGCAGCATGCAGACAAGCCGCAGCACTGTTTGTATTGTAAAGTTTGTGTTTGGAGAATGGACAAGCCCACTGGGCAGGACAAAAGGGAAGACTTCGTCCTTGCGGCTTGCTCTGCAGCCATGGGGCAAGCCCGGCCGCGTGACTGTCACTCAGGGCAACAAGGGCCGAGACATTGGTCACTAGGATGCATCTATCACAGCGGGGAGATTGACAGAGCAAACCGATAGAGGCCACATGGGTTTTTTTTTCTTGTTTTTTTTGTTTTTTTTGGTTTTTTTTTTGTCTGTCTCTGACCCTTTGACAAGATCAAAGGCTGCAGTAAACACAAGGTGTGAGTGTGCTTGCCGCAAGCACCACAGGGTGTACTGCTTGGAAGGACACTTGTTGATACGCAGATGGAGCACGTGCTCAGATAATAAGGAAGGTTTTGTAGGGCACATGCACAAGGCAGTCACACAGCCATTTCTTCTCATCTAGTTAGTTAGAGACTGCCACATAATTGTATGCACTGTCCCTTTAAAATAAAATTGGCTAGCATGCAGGAAGTCCTGTTTATTTCTCAACACTGCTTAAACTAAACCCAGTGGTCCATATCTGGGAAGGTGGAGTCAGGAGGAACAGAAGTTTAAGGTCATTCTTGGCTATAAAGGGGATTTGAGGCCAGCCTAGATTAGAGACCCTGTGAAGGAAAGAAGAAAGAAGGAAGGAAGGAAGGAAGGAAGGAAGGAAGGAAGGAAGGAAGGAAGGAAGGAAGGAAGGAAGGAAAGAAGAAAGGAAGGAAGGAAGGAAGGAAGGAAGGAAGGAAGGAAGGAAGGAAGGAAGGGAGGGAGGGAGGGAGGGAGGGAGGGAGAGAGAGAGGAAAGAACGGACTTGTTCTTAGTTTCTGAAATCTCCTAATGTGAGGGGGATTGAACCCTTGGCCCTCAGGCATGCTAGGCAAGCTCTCTACCACTGAACTACACCCCCGGCCCAAATGTGTGGATCTTGTGCCTGTGTATGCTGGCAGCTCAGGAGACTTTCCATAGACTCATGACACAATGCCAACAGTGTCACTAGGCGGCCAGAAATGTCAGCTCTGGCCTTGTGGAAGCACCATGGTTACATACACAGTCCGTCACCTGTCAGGACTGGAAGTGGCAAAAGCGTTCATGAATATGCAGAGAGACCAGAAGTTGCCTGCAAAGTAGGAAGGCAACACGTCGCCATGGTTACTGTATGCATACACGATTTACTGTGCTTCTGTTAAAAATAAATACATGGCCCAGGTTTGTTGTTGTGTTCTTTTTCTTTGTAATGACTTTAGACAGGATGTCGGATGTCAGTGTGACTAGAGAAATTGTGTAGCAGCTTCACTGTCAGCTCTGGGGGGGGTCTCCTGCTTCTGCTCGTCTCTTCTGGGTACCCTCCAATGCTGGGGTACAGGCACACACAGCTATGCTTGACTATTTTATGGTGCCTGAGATTAGAGCCCAGATCCTCGTGGTAACAGGACAATTCCCTCGGGGCCATCGCCTTGACCCCTTTAATAGCTTTTGGGACCATTAAGTCAGCCTGAGGCCAAGTAGTTTAAAATTGCTGTTCTATACTATGATGTTCTAGGATTCACCAGCTCAATGTCCTCATCCTTCACAGTGGAATCTAGAATATTCGGCACAGATGCAAGTTTCATAAGAGTGCATGAATATGGACTTGGGTTAGTAGAGACCCCAGGGCTTCTGGGCAAAAAAAATCTAATCTTAGTCTGGGTGTGTGTAGTTCATAGCGAATCCCTGACCTGGCTGGAGTTAAATTCCGAGCTCATCCCCAGTGCTCTGGAGGGGAATTCTGCCAGGCTTGTTTCCTTATTTAATACTTTAATATGCTGCTGCTATTGAAATGTGATACGTTTCAAGTTGCAATTGCAGTTCATCCTGCTCATTCGATTTTAAAATTATCATCAGGACCAATGTATTCAAGAATGATGTTACTCCCGTTTGCCTGTTTTGCTTTAATTTTTTTCTCAGATGCATCACATGGCATAATTCAATAAAACATGACACTTTGAATAATAGCTATAGAATATGTAATTACTTCTCTGACTTGGACCATTAAACGGAATGAATTCCCATTCGAGGCCTTCTTGCCTCGGTACCTGGACTTCTCCCAGTTAGATAATTCACTGCTAGTGTGCGTGCCATTTAGCAGCGTCTGTGAAAGTTAAAAGTCTGAGACAACTAGAGATCGTCTCCTGAAAACCCTTCATTACAAAACACGCCGAGGCCCAGGGTGCCCATTACTTGGTGGAAGGTCGCTCACTAAGAAGGGGAGCAAAACTTCTGACACCGCTATTTATCGAGGTACCTGGGTCAACACTGGGCTCTTTGTACGGGACACGAATTCCACTTGCATGGCATGGTGGGCTTGAAGGAAATTGTGAATATGTAATGATTGTGAACTTTTCTCCAGTGCATGAAATTCACACAGGGCCCCTTCCTAACAGAGGTAGCTTCTAGCTAGGTGTGACCCATGAGTCGGGGCTCTGGCTAAGTTCTCCTCTGTCTTCTCTCACAAAGACACCCGGGAGCCTGGTGTCAAGGGCAGGGAAAAGCCCAATGTGGTGGCACATGCCTGAGATACCCATATTGGAGACTGAGGTAGGAGACCAGGGATCGGAGATCAGCCTTGTGACACAGATGATTTTCAAGACAATACAGAGATGGAAAAACGGTCCTGACGTAGCACCCCAATTCAGCAGCAGGAAACATCTGGAAGGAAGGATCCCTCAGAGCACCCCAGGTCCCTGTGTCTGCTCTCAAACTTCAGCTGCGCTCCATGTTTTTTGTCTTCTCTCTGCTTCTCACTCTAATCCATCCCTCAGCCCCTTCGGTTCCTGGTCTTTTGTGGACCCCTCGCCAATTTTTAGGTCTCGGCTCAGACTCCTTGGCTTCTGGACCATCTCCATGCTCCCCAAGGCTGGTCACCCCACCCTGTTCATCTGGGCTAGGTCAGGGGTCCCCTCCTGCCCCCACATGATACCCACCTTATTGGCGTGGGTACTTTCCCCTGGACCCAGGAACCAGCTTGTTCATTGTCGAATGCATGATGATTAAGAATATATCACAATTCTTTAGCTTAGCAATGCCTAACTCAAATGGAACTCGGGCGTACACGTATAATTTAATTTTCTAGAAGTCGCCCCTGCAAAAAAAGTAAAGAGGCAGACGAAAATAATTCTGTTAATGTTTTGTTTAAGCCAATATATCTAAAAGCTCTCCCCCGTCCCTTCCCCCGCTCCACAAAGCAGAGTCTCATGTAGTCCAGGCTAGCTCAGATTCACTAGTAGCTGAGGCTGGCCTTTAACATTTCATTACTAGTGCTTCACCTCCCAAGTAATGGGACTCCAGGCATATACCACCCCTCCCAGCCAAAACTTACCTTTCAATATATTATCAGTAAAACATTGATACTAATCTAGCTAACCATTTTTGCCCTATCTTTAAAATCGCAACGTAAACTAAATTAAGTACATATTTAAAGTCTGTCTCAATCTGTATCGGGCCCATTTCAAGGCTGGATGCTACTGTGTTGAATAATGTGGATGGATTCCCTCCAAGCAATTTCTGTCTGGAATATTACAAATATTACATCACAGTCAGTGGCTTTAAAAGATTCACACTCCTCAGAATGTCTTCAAACTGCCAGTATTGCTTCACAATCTAACTTATTAAAAAAAAAAAAACCAAAACAACAAACTTTGGACTGACACCAAATCCAGCTGGCTTCTGGAAAATACAAAAAGATAAAGAACTTGTTTTTCTGTGTGTGTGTGCGTGTGTGTGTGTGTGTGTGTGTGTCTGTGTGTGTGTGTGTGTGTGTGTGTGTGTGTGTGTCTGTGTGTGTGTGTGTGTGTGTGTGTGTGTGTGTGTGTCTGTGTGTGTGTGTGTGTGTGTGTGTGTGTGTCTGTGTGTGTGTGTGTAGAGAGAGAGAGATGTGTGTGTAGAGAGAGACAGAAACAGACAAACCCATGATCTCCCAAATGCCAACCATGCCCTCCACCATTGAGTTTCACCTTCAGTTTAGATCTTGTGTCGTGAATTTCAGCTTTATGTTAGTTTGAAGATACAGCCAGGACTGGAGAGATGGCTCAAGGTTAAAGCCTTTGCCTCACAAGCAAAAGGACTTGAGTTTGGATCCCCAGATCCTGTGTAAAAATACCAGATGGATGTGCCAGTGATCTGCAGTTCCGTCCTGGAGAGCAAAGTAGGAGGCAACAGCCCTAAAGTGGTAAAGCAATCCAGAATGATTCTCAAACTCACCCTTGGGCTGCACAGGAGCACACACTCAAGTGCCCGTTTCCTTGGAAACACACACACACACACACACACACACACACACACACACACACACACACACACGGAAGCCCGGCTTTTCTTACACGGGGAAATGGGATGGCTCCTCTTGATGTTGAGAAGGTAGTTGCCATGCCCAGTGTGGGCACAAACACCTGTAATCCCAGCACCCAGGAGGAGGCTAAAGCAGGACTAGCCTGGGCTAACAAATACAATGCCGGGCAGGGCTTTGTAGAAAAACAAAAACAAATGAACAGAACAACACAGGCTCTGTTGCTGGGACCCCACTGTGCTTCCCCAGGGTCCTTGCTTTTATGTTTGGATGGGCTCAGAAGCTCAGCAGCTTTTTCTTAAACAGAAAGGATATTTTTAAATCCCCTAAAGCAACCGTAAAGGAAACATCGACGCAATCAGTAGGAGAAGGGTCTCTCAATGAGCGCCCCTCTGAGGATTCCCACCAGGGCAGAGCTGGTACAAACAGTCTGTTATATACATTTTCATGCTGCTCAGTTGGCCAAGGCTGAAATAAGAGCTTTGCAGCTCCTTCAAGGTGGATTACACTGGATTCGTCTTCAGGGATCAAGTCACACCCAAAGCACAGCAGCCTGTGTTAGATGATTTGCTGCTCTTCGCAGCTGCTTTTCATAGCATCTTCCTCGGGGTTATCTTAGGCGTGTCTCTCCACTGTTTCCCAGTACAGAAATACACAATGCAAGGATGACAGCTCCCTGAGATGCTCAGTATCTACACAGAGTCTTTCGGACGTCTTTATTAGGAGGCAGGACCTCAGTGTGTAGCTGACTTTGAGCTACACGGCGATCCTTCTGCCTCAACCTCCAACGTGCTGAGATTACAGGTGTGAGACCCCAAGCCTGCCTCTTCAGCCCCCCACCAGGCCTGAACACTGAGAATTCAACCAGGACTAATAAGCCATCTTGTGTGTCTGCCTGCCTGCCTTCCTTCCTTCCTTCCTTCCTTCCTTCCTTCCTTCCTTCCTTCCTTCCTTCCTTCCTTTCTTCCTTCCTTCCTTCCTTCCTTCCTTCTTTCCCCTCTCTTTTTCTTTCTTCCTTTCTTTTTTCCTTCTTTCCTTCCTTCTTTCTTCTTTCTTTCTTTTTTCCTTCCTTCCTCCCTCTTTTTTTCTCTTTCCTTTGTCCTTCCTCCTTCCTCCCCTTTCTCTTTTTTCTTTCCTTCCTTTTTTCTTTTATTCCTTCCTTCTTCCTACCCTCCTCCCTCCCTCCTCCCTTCCCTCCCTCTCTTCCTCCCTTCCTTCCTTCCTTTCATTTCTTTCTTTCCTTCTTGTGGTTTAGGAGACTGTTGGCCACAGTTGCCGTTTTGCACAGCATCCATGTAGCCAGTGGTCTTCAGCCAGTGGTCTTCATAGAAGGCCACACCTCCGGTCCCCACTTTCCCAGTGCTTCCCCGGCTGATCCTTAGCATCGCAGGAGACTATGACAGATAGTGACCGCACCCAGGGCCCCTCTTTCTCTTCTCTTCTCTCTTCCTCTCTCTTCCTCTCTCTTCTCCTGTCCCTCAAGTCCTCAGGCCTCACTCTCTGCTCCTCCTCCTCCACCGTACCATCCTGGCAGCTCTCTCTCCATCCTCTCTGTCCTTAAGCTACTTCTCTCTTTCTGTTCCAGTCTCTCCCACTTTAAGGCTGAACTGTGGCTCCCAGCCAGGTCCCCAGTTCTAAATCAGCTCCTCATCCTTAAGTCTGTCCCTTGTGTCACTTTCTCCTTATTCAGAGACCTCTGCGTGGTGCCTACACATGGTCAAAGTTGCCCTCGTTTCTTTCTCCACCAACCAGCAGGAATGACACCCAGGATTTCATACATGCTAAACAATTCTCTATCAATGAATATAAATTCCCAGCCATGTCCCCACTTTGAACTTTGTGTGTGAAGTTGGGGTCTCACTAAGTTACCCAAGCTGGTCTTGAACTTGCTGCTCAACTAGGAAGTCTTCATCTAACGAAGCCTCTTGCCTCAGAGTTCAGAGTTAACAGATAACCCACTTGTATGCTCAGGCTTTTCTGCACTTTTCTATGTGTATTCAATATGCTTTCAATATTAAGTTCATACAATTCCTATTTCACTGTTGAATTATATTCATTATATATATTGTGAGGACTGGAAGGTGTGAAATAAAAGCAAGTCTCCCCTCCTCCTCCCTTCCTTCTCCCTTCTTCTCTCATTCCTCCTAACTCTTCCCCTTTTCCCTCCTCCCTCCTCCCTCCTCCCTTCCTTCTCCCAAGACAGTTTTCCTTCTTAGAGCCCTTACCATTTCCAGGTTCCTTGCATTTTTATATATTTTAATTTTTTATTTGAGAGAAAGGGAGAGAGAATGGGTGTGTATCACAGAGCGTGCATAGAGATTGGAGGACAACTTTCAGAAGTGGGTTTCTCTTCAAAGAAGCAGACAGGCAGGAGGGTGGAAAGGAGTGGGATGGATTGATGAAGGGAAGGGAGAGGGATGGGAAGGAGGTGGAATGGAGGAAAGTAGGGATGAGTATTCAATATGCTTGTGAGACTAGAAAAATAAAATAATAATTAAAAAAGAAGCAGGCTCTCTTTTTCCATCATGCGGACTGTGGGATTTGAACTCAGGTCACCAAGTTTACACGCAGGTTCCTTGCCTGCTAAGCCACCTCACTGCCCGCCCTCCCTTTCAATATTTTATTCAAAGGTGATCTATGCAAGCATTCCATTTAAGTACTTTTATCCTGTTTCTAGATAAATGGTTATTCTATGCAATGCTCTTTGTACTTCTCTCTGTTTTTTGAAAAATTTATTGCTTCAAAAGATTTAAAATAGGAAGACCTTTATAAAACGTTGTATAAGAAGTAAAACCCTTGAACTATAAATAGAAATGTAGCATTACAGAGAATTGTATAACATACAAAGACTGAAATATACAGGGACTGCACACCATCCAAAAATTGAACCAACTTTACAAGTTTCTAGATAGAGGACCATATTATGTGCAAATTTTTCAACACAGTGGACTATTTTCCAATTAACTATGTGTGACATCATCTTCTGTCAAATCTTTGCCTATCTCCGCTGTGATCACATAATGTGCCTGACCTTATTTCTGAATTTTACACTGTAGAATTTATCAGCTGGATCAGCAGTTCAAGTCTTAAAGTGGTTGTAATCAGCTGAGCACGTACAGCAGTTTCCATAATCATATTGGAATTCCAAACCAAATACTTCAGTCACGAGTTTAATGCTGGCATCCACATGTAAGAGAGAATATGTGCCACTTGTCTTTCTGTGTCTGAGATACCTTGCTTAATGTTACATTTTCTAGTTCTATCCATGTACCAGAAAATTCTATAATCTCATCCTTCTCGATAGCTGAATAGTATTCCACTGTGTATATGCACCACAGTTTCATTATCTATTTCTCTGTTGATTGACATGTTAATTAATTCCATTTTCTTGTAAACAGAGCTGTACTGAACATGGAGGAACAAGTGTCTATGTAGTAACATAGATAGTACTTTGGGACTATTCCCAGAAGTGGTATAGCTGGATTCTATGATAGTTCCATTTTTAGCTTTCTGAAGAACCTCCACACTGGTTTCCAAAATGTACTAGCAATGAATAAGTCTTCCCTTTTCACCACATCCTCACCAACATTCGTTGTTTGTATTTTTTATCTTAGCCAATGTTGTAGTGTAAGATGGTACTTTGTGCTTTCCATTTTCCACTTAATAATAACTTGAAGAAGTCTTCTATATCTATGTATGAAAAATCGTCCATTCTTTCCTTGGAGTACATGGTATCTTGGAAGCCCCGTGTTAACCTATCTCCCTATTGGCGGACATTTATTTATCATATTCCAGAATTATAAATGGTACTTCAGTAAATAAACATATACACTTGTCTAGTTTCAAACATGAATATTTCTACTAAATAACTTTTTAGAATTAGTGTCATTCTGTGGCAGCATATGTGCATTTTAGATTTTGGTTTAGGTTTTGCCTAACTCTACTCCCTAGAAATTAACTCCCAAGTTATAATTCTAGTAGTATGGCATTGGCTCATTAGCTGAAAAGTGTGGGGGAAAGGATGTTTTACTTGGTGTAATTTGCTTTTTGAAGTAAACTTAGCTGCTTTTGCAGGTTTGTAGGGCTCTTAGTGGTTATGCATCTGTTAATAGCCTTTGTACACTTTTCCTTATTTTTTAATTTTTGCAATTGTGTGCATGTGCGTGCATGTGTGTGTGTGTGTCAGAGAGCACTGTATTTCTCTGTAGAGGACCAACAGTGACTTGCAGAATCATCCTGGATTGCTTCTACCTCCCTTTTGCTTCATTCTGGGATTTTCCATGTTCTGCCCACCAGGGCCAGAAATTCTGGCCACCACCATTTCCTCCCTCCTGGCATTTTTTTTTTAATGTGGGACCTGAGATTCAAACTCAGGTCCTTCTCCTTGTGAACTGAAGGCCAGTGTAGGATGTATGAGACATTGTCTCAAAAAAAGAAGGGAGGGAGGGAAAGGCTCCTGAGGCAGCCAGGAGGGGATACATGGCTACCATTCCCACATTCAGGGAGCAGAGAGGAAGATTGTGAGTTCAAAGCCCACCTCGGTAGCATAAATCTTTCAGCGCACACACACACACACTCTTCTGAGCAGAAATGATGGTGCCTGTAATCTGGAAAGTGAAGCCTGGCGAACCCCAGAGCAGAGCAACAACCCAGGATGACTCCTAATGTCACCCTCAGGTCTTCACAGACACACACACACTCAAGTTCCCTTCCACACACACATATACCAACCCACATGCAACACCCCATACACACACACACAGACACCTGTGCAAAAAAAAAAAAATAGACTCTTGAAGGTTAGTATTCCATCTGTCTGTTGATTTTCCTCTGGATGGTCTATCATGTAAAATATGTATTTTTTTACTTCAAAATTTTTACATAGCCAACTCTTTCTAGCTTACTTACCAGAAAGTAAGTCCTTTTTAGCACCCTCTATGTTGTGTTACATTCACTCACTCATTCAGGGAGCATTTGCTGTGTACTATGGATCACAAAGCTCTAGGTAGTAGGGGAGACAGAGGACTGAGTAGACCAAGGACTAGAGGGGCCAAACGGCCTGAGCTCAGATGTCCAGCATCTGGAAATACCTGCTGTTTCCCGGCCGTGCAATCGCTATGACCAGCGCACACCATCAGTGCTTAGGTTACTTCTGGCAGGCAGCACGCATGCTCTCAGCCAGAGCAGCAGACCTTTTTCTTGTAGGGCCAAATGATAAATATTTGAAGCTTTGTGGGTCACCCAATTCATCCCAACTGCCATTTCTACTGCAGTAGCACAAATGCAGTCCACAGCGTGGAAATGATGGTGGCTTGCACTTCCTGGAAGACAGAGCCCGGGAAACCCTCAAAACAAAGCAAAAAGGAGGTAGGGCAATCCAGGATGATTCCAGAAGTCACCCTTGGGCCTCCACAGGCACACACAGTATGCCCTCTGATGCACACAGACACACATGCACACAAAATAAAATAATGAGCAGAGCAGAGCTGTGCTGTAGAAAAACTTTATGAACACCAAGAGTCGAATGTCATATAATTTTTCGTGTCTCAAAAATCTTTTTATTGGCGCTATTTAAAAATGGGAAGCTAGAGTTGGGGAGATGGTTCAGTGGACTAAATGCTTGCTGAGTCCTCTGAGCAGCGACGTTAGAGCATCAGTCTCTGCCCCAAAAGTCAGGCAGGGCAGGCAGACACCGGGATCCCTGGAGCAGCTGGCTCGCGCACTAGCCAAGTAGGTGGGTTCTGCATTCGCGAGAGATCCTGACTCCATGAATAATACGGAGGGCAATCAACGGTCCACTCCACTGGCTTCCACGTACACACGTGCACATGCATGAACACATGCACCCAGAATAAAAATAAATGAGTGAAACCCGGAAGGGAAACAAGGAACGGAAAAACGAAGCCACACAAGTGCGAGCCCAGGGCCCTACAAGCACTACTGGGATGGGCAGCCGCCAGCCGGTGTGCTGACCAGCCGAGGCTTCTCCTTGCCTGCTGCCTCTCAGAGATCCTGGGGGCTGTTTCTGCGGCCTCGCTCAGAACCACAGGGTCTTCTTGGCCAAGGACCCAGCGATAACAGCAGCCGGAATAGGAACAAAAAAAAAAAACCCACCTTGAGGCCGTGCGCCCGCCCCGTGTGCCTGGCCTCACCAAAGTGCACATCCCTTGCGGTGACCACGACTTTCAGAGAAAGTCACCTTGGGTGTCCCCAGCTCTTTCCCAACTGGCTACAAGTCTCGCCCACCCACAGTTCCTTAACTACGAGCCCCACCCAGCCGCAGCTCTTTGAGTTCAAGCCCTGCCCACCTGCAGCTCCTTGGCTTCAAGCCCCGCCCATGCACAGTTCCTTGGCTACAAGCTCCACCCATCCACGGCTTTTTGAGCTCAAGCCCCGCCCACCCGCAGCTTCATTGGCTTGCTTTGGAGTCACCTAACCCCGGTCCTTGGCTCCTTGGGGCTCTCAGGACATCTGACACGGCAGGATGTGTTAGCACATCCCTGCCGACCTTCCTACAAATCAGGGTTGGAACTTCGCCCGAGTCCCTGCCCGAGTCTGGCGCAGTCCTGGGTATCGCGAGGCTGGAGTCCCTGTTCTCTTTCTAGATCTCACGCTTAGCTTTGCGCAGGTGGAGCCGAACACTGAGAAGGACGACAGCTCAATGCAGCTACGGAGTCCAAGGCCACGCTGGGTATCCTAGCAAGACCCAGTGCAAAACTTCAAAAAGGTTCAAAATTTAGCCCTTGGGGTAGCTCCGGGGGTAACTAACGGGACTTGCTGCCAAGCCCGAGCATCTGAGTTCAGTCCTGAAGCCCACAAGGTGGAAGGGAGAACAGACTCCCAAAGGCTGTCTTCTGGCCTCCTTCTGGCTCATGTGCGTTCATGAGCGCTTACTCTCTCTCTCTCTCTCTCTCTCTCTCTCTCTCTCTCTCTCTCTCTCTCTCTCTCACACACACACACACACACACACACACCATACATAGATGGGGAAATGGCTAAAGTTCTAAGGGTCCGGAGCTGGAGCTGCTGAGCAGGGCTTACATAACACTGGTGTTGACTTTCAGCACCTCAAATGAAAAATAAGAACAATACCACTGAGCAGCTCTGGAGACAGTTGGTTCCCAAAATGCCTGAGGACTTGAGTGCAATCCCCAGAATCCTTGTAAAGATAGATAGATAGATAGATAGACAGATAGATAGATAGACAAACAGACAGATAGATAGATAGATAGATAGATAGATAGATAGATAGATAGATAGATAGATAGATAGATGATAGATGGATAATAGATAGATGATATGTAGATAGATGATTGATAGATGATAGATAGATGATAGATGATAGGAGATAAATGATAGATGATAGATAGATAGATACACAAAGACAGGATAGATAGATATAGATACATAGATATAGATATATAGATGACAGATAGATGATAGATAGATAGATAGATAGATAGATAGATAGATAGATAGATAGATATACATAGACAGGGATAGATATAGATACATAGATAAATAGATATAGATATATAGATAGATGACAGACAGATAACAGACAGATAGATAGATAGATAGATAGATAGATAGATAGATAGATAGATAGATATACATAGACAGGGATAGATATAGATACATAGATAAATAGATATAGATATATAGATAGATGACAGACAGACAACAGACAGATAGATAGATAGATAGATAGATAGATAGATAGATAGATAGATAGATAGATAAAGATAGTAGATAGAAAGAAAGAAGATAGGTAGATGGATGATAGATGATAGATAGATACAAAAGGCAGGCATACCTGAACACATTTACGGCCCTAGCCCTGGGTGGCCGGAGACTTGCTGACCAACCTGTCTCACCTTTTCGGTGAGTTCCAAGCCAATGAGAGACTCATTCTCAGAACAACAACAGAGAAAAATAAATAACTAAAAGCAGGGATGGCCCAGTAGACACACCTGTGTGCGCACAGTGATTGTAACAAGCTCATGGGTAAAATGGACCCGAGCTCCTCCAGAGTCCATGAGAATCACGGTGCCGGCAGCCACTTCTCCCTGAGCCTGCAGGCAGCCTGCAGGGAGAGCAGCCGGCATCCTGGTCGCCTGAGCTGCTGCGGACCCGAGATAAGCACAGCTGCTCGCAGCAGCCCCAGAAGTTAGCTAACCGCAGAGCTGGCTTCCGGTCTCCCCTGCGGCAGGAGTCAAAGGCAAATCCTAGCCAGGTGGCTCACACCTGCAGCTCCAGCTCTCCGACACTGCCGAAGGAGGCAGCTTGGGCCTCAGAGTGAGATCCTGTCTCCAAATAGCTAAGCCAGGGCTGTGGAGATGGCTCGGGATTAAAATGTCTGTGCTTTGCAAGCAAGCAAAAGAACCTGAATTGGGTCCCCAGCTCCCATGTGAAACTGTGACTCGTAATTTTGACCCTGGACGGCAGAGCCTTGGGAAACTCCAGGGCAATGTGGAAGGGCAATGTAAGGGGATCTCTGCTGTCACACTTGGGCACACATACTCGTGCCCTCTGTACACATGCCTACAGGCACAGGTACACCCACATGCACACACAGAGGCATGTACACACGCGCACACACAGAGGCATGCACACACACACGCACACACACACACAAAAGGAGCTTTGAACTTGCACACGTCAGCAATTTGCACATGTGCAATAGACAAACAAATAAGAAAAAACTCAAATAAAACCCTGCAGGATCCCCATATGATGCTGGGCTCTGGCTTGGCCATTACTGACCTGTCTCATGGTCCTCGATGCCTTCTTAGGCCAATGAGGAAAGAGCAGAAAAAAATACTGGAAAGTGCTTACATGTTCTCCTCATAATTTGGAACAAACTGACTTTTCTTCAAAAAATATTTCTAGATAACATTTGTATTTTAAGAGGGTTCTATTGAATTCTAAAGATAACTCTAAAGTACCTTTATCTAAATCATCTGAATGTGCCCAGTATTGCTTATCAGAGAGGAGAAAACTATGATATGTGTTTTCTTTGAGAGAATGTTGCATGTCTCCAGCTGGCTTTAAAGGTAAAATGTAACCGAAAATGACCTTTAATCCTGATCCTTTACTTCTAAGTGCTGGGATTACAGACACTTTCCACCTTATGCAGTTTCTGCGGTACTGGGGATTGAACCCAGGACCTTGTGCATGCTAGGCAAGCACTCTACCAGATGGGCTACACCCCCAGCTTCTTTGTTTTTGTTTTCTCTATAGTTATCTGTCACATAATCGCTTGGTTTGTTCATAAGTTTGCATCCAAATGAAACATTGAATTAATGCCCTAATGTTCCGACTGCCAAGTATGTAAGGTGATGTTTTTGGAGACTAACCAGGAGCTGGGGAATGTAGGTAAGGCTAGGGCAGATTCAGTCAGAACGTTGGATATGGTCTTTGCTTACAGGGCAGTTCTAACCAAGGAGACAGAGCAGGGTGTAAATCCAGGAAAGGAGCCTTGTACATTTAAGCTTCATACTCTCGTTGTCATAATGAAACCTGATTTTATCCATTGTGAGCTCAGGATAGGATGAGACTCATTACTTAAGTGATTTTCAGGCCTAAAACTTTTTGTTCATTTAAGTACCAATCTGGCACATTCTAGTTGTTGGATGCCTTTTGTGACAGTAAGAAAAAGCCCACGGTATATAAAATTAACTTCCTTTTTACTGTAGGCGTTCAAAAGATCTGATAAGTATGTTCAGAGCATGTGCCACGAGCCCAGCTGGGTGCTGGAGAAGCCGTAGCTCGTGATAAATAAGGACTTGACAATTTGGTCCATTTCCTCCTTTCCAAAGTCTAGCCTTCTACATGCAGTCAACACTGGCTGTCATGAACACAACAGGCAAGAACACATCCTATGGGAGCTACATGAACACATAAATTAAGCCAGGCTTTGTTGAGGAGCATTCTTATTTCCTATGCAGTTGGCATGTGGTAATTAGATTTGCTTTCTAATTCCTAACGAGCACTTCTTAAGTAATTGGCACCCTGTCCGTGCCCCTCTGTACTCTGAGGTAACAGTAGAACGAACACTCGGGGGAAGTGTGCATGTGTAATTTGATGAACTGGAAGGGGAAGTACCCCGCTGTAATTGAAATCAGTTTCCCCGGTACATCTCATTCTGGCAGACCAAGAGAGGGAAGGAAGTCATAAAAATGTGATTAAAAGGGAGTTTCTCGTGCATCTCAAGGGTCTGTCTTGGACAGAAGAGAAAAACCAAGGGCTTTTATGACCTAAGGCCTAGAAGCCTGCATCACGGAGCATCAGCTACGGTAGGTTCAGCTGAGGTCTGTCAACAGAAACCAACCTTAGCAAACACTTAGGGACAAATTTCAAAAAGCAGTGAGAGCAAGCCTCAAGGATTCTTCATAGGGCTTGTCATGGTTTGTAACGTGAGTCGACCGCCCTCCCTCCCTCACCCCCACAGGCTCATGGGTCTGGATCTTTGGTTGTTTGGGAAGATCATGGCACCTTTAGGAGGTGGAGCCTTGCTGGAGAAGGCAATCACAGGGGGCGGGCCTTGAGAGTGGTTAACCCCACCCTGCTTGAGTGAGCGAGCTTGCAGCAGCAGCTCTCAACTTCCATGATGTCTGCAGTCTCTTAGGCAGCCTCCAGCTTCTGCCTGCCAGCCATGCCTTTTCTGCCAAGATGGACTGTATTTCCACTCTGGAACCGGAAGTTGAATAAATCTCCCTTAAGTTGTTTAAATCTCACTGGTGTCTCACAGCAACAGAGAAGAGTAACTGGCCCAGGGTTGGAGAGATGGCTCAGCATTAAACCTTTGCTGTGCAACTGAAGGATCTGAGTTCGGATCCCAGATCCCATGTAAAAACGCCAGGCAGAAACTCTGTCCTTCCAGCTCTGGAAGGCAGAGCCAGGGAAATCCCAGAGCAAAGAAAAAAGGAGATAGAGGCTTCCCAGGATGACTCCCAAAATTATCCTTGGTCCTCCACAGGAATACACAGTGCCCTCTGATGCGAGCGCACGCGCACATGCGCACGCGCACACTCACACACACGCATGCACAAAAAGAAATCTTTGTGGATCTCCAAGCAGCAGTGTACTCTACTTGGGAACAGGCAACAAAAAAAAGGGTGATTGTCAATTCCTTGTAGATACCCCAGCTACCGGAGAGACCAAGATTGGGGGATCATGAGTCAAGATCCGGTTCAGCTACAGAGGGAGTTCAAGGCCAGCCTGGTGACTCACTGAACCCTGCTACAAAATAGTGAAATGGGAGTTTGGGGGGGTGTGGCTCAGTGGTAGAGAGTTTCTTTTGGACTCAATGCCCAGTAACTGGGGTTGGCAGGGAATTCAACTTTTAACTTCAACTTCAGTGTAAACATGTTTTCCACTAAAGCCCATTTCAGTCTTTTATGAGCAACACATTGCCAATGTTTGTAAGTGTGATTGATGGGATGGTAAGCCACAGCATTTGTAGAGCTTTGCCGTTGCTGCCTGCTGGGGAGAAAGCCGAGCATCACTGCCGAGAGATTATGGAAATGACCGTCCATTGACCCCAACACAATCCAACTCACAGACGCCATTGTTTCTTGGGAAGTGGGAATTGAGAAATGCTTGCAGATCATTGGAAGGGAAGAAACGTACCCCCCAAAAACAGGGTGCCTCCTTTCAAACAGCAGCCTAAACTCATGAATTTGTTCCCTCCCCTTTGGAGGTAATAACAAAGAAACCCCACAACGAATTGGTTTAGAACAATGTGAACCACAAGATAGGTGTTATTCCCAGGACAAAAAATCTCAGCACATACATAGACCTGGTAGCTCCTATCTGTAATCCCAGCACTTGGGAGCTGGGGGATTGCCAGGACTGAGGCTAGCCTGGGCTGCAGAGTGACTTCTAGACCAGGTTGGACTACAGAGTGAAGCTTTTGCTTTAAAAAGAAAAAAAAAAAAAACTAGAAAGAGAAAGAGAAGGAGGGAGAGAGGAAGGAAGGAAAAATTTCGGAAGCCTTAAGCGCAGACATTGCACAGAAGAAACTGAACTGCCAAAGGCTAGATGTAAATGTCATAAACATTGACAGTGATGGATGATGTATCTGGGAGAAGTTTGGAGGCTGGAGGGAGAGCTTAGCTACTCTGACATCTGTAAGGAGCCCACCACACAGCAGGGTGCCTATGGCTGCTAAGTGTGATGGGACCCTACAGAATGTTAAGTGTTCTGCAGAACAACCATGAAAATAACAACACAGCAGAGAGTGAGGGGTGGAAGGCTAGGGGCAGTGGTAGAGAAAGACACTGAAGTCTCAACTTCCCAAGGAGTTGATGGAGCCTGTCTAAAGTGGACACGTGAAGAAATAGACATGGCCAGGCATGATGGCTAACATAGTCCCAGCCCAGAGGGAGACTGAGGCAGGAGAACTGTTTTAACATCAAGGGGAGTCTAGATACATTGATGAGCTCTAGACCAGCCCGGACTTTCATAGGGGACGCTTTCAAAACAAATAAACAAAATGGTGTAATCACAGTTATTTGCCTTTGAGGAATGAACGCAGAGCGGCAGTTCACAACAGCATTTTTAATATGTATTTATTTAATGTGTGTGTGTGTGTGTGTGTGTGTGTGTGTGTGTGTATGTGTGTGTGTGTGTGTGTGTGTGTGTGAGAGAGAGAGAGAGAGAGAGGGCACTGTGTGTCCCTGTGGAGGACCTATCATCCTGGATTTCTTCTATCTCCTTTTTGCTTTGTGCTGGGATTCCCTAGGCTCCACTCACCATGGCCAGAAGTATAGGCTACCTGATGTTTTATGTTTTTAGTGGAAACCTGGGATCCAAACTCAGGACCTTCTGCTTGTGAGACAGATTCTTCACCCCTGAACTCTCTCTCCAGCCCCCACAATAGTATTTTTATGCTTCTTCCTTATCCTCTCAGTTGTTTTTATGATTGGGGTTCCTGAAACACAGCCAAACATGGCGGCATCAATTGTGTTTGCCTTGCTGTTACTGGCATGTTGCTTGCTTTTGCACCAGGCAAAGGCTTAGCACACTTTCTAGACACGACGTGCTCAGGTATATACAACTGCAGAAAGGCATATATATACCTGAACATGTCCAGTAAGGAAGAAGCAAAGATGACCCTACAATTCAAGGACCCGAGCTCCCTGGGAAGTTTGAGCAGCATAATGTAAGAAGGGGGAAAACTGACACAAAATACCTAAAATAGCAAAGTATCTGTCCGACTGGCATCTGGGCCACCCTGCCTGTGTCATCAAGGGGCTCACAGTGATTGTAAGTGGCTCTACCCAGGAGGCTTGGCTTCCAGATTACACACACACACACACACACACACACACACACACACACACACCATACACACACCATTCTGGAAGACTCCACACACATCCCACAAGGATCGCCAGCTGTGGAAAGTGGCTGGGCCTGTTCAAGTCCACACGTGTAGCCCCATCACTGTGCCAAGGCTGGCAGGCTCCTTATGCCCTGCAGTACTTTCGGTTGGATTTTTGGTCTTGTAAAGCCACCGTGAAACTCAATGGGCCTTTGGAATTCCAACTTACCACATGGAACCTTCCACCGGGAAGGTGAGAGGTTCCAGCCTGTTCCCTTCTACTGCAAGAGTCTTAGTCTTTAAGACAAGATAAACGTGATAATTCAAAGGCAGAGGAAGCTGTGGGTTTAT
This sequence comes from Typhlomys cinereus, assembly GCA_023101885.1. Classification (NCBI taxonomy): domain Eukaryota; kingdom Metazoa; phylum Chordata; class Mammalia; order Rodentia; family Platacanthomyidae; genus Typhlomys; species Typhlomys cinereus. The sequence goes on from JALPQD010000671.1 coordinate 249,789, forward strand.
GTCTCCAGGTGGGCTAATTTCCAAATTACACGGGAGAAAATTGCTCAGGATAATTTCACAGATTTCCTTCCTGAGTCTGAAGCAGGACTATTGCACCTGCAGAAGTTAATTACACGTTTGTTTTGTTTTGTGTTTTTTTTTTTCCCTCCACAGCAAAGATATCAGTATAATTGGAGGTTGCTCATCTTAGCCAAACTTGTTTCTTATAGAGCCCAGGAGAAAGAGTTTTACCTTGAGAGTGAATAATGACGACGCCAGGCTATCTAACTAATTACTCGGCAGATTTCAAGTGACTCCATTTTATCTGCAGTGAAATCGCTGGGATGACCCGCGTGAGGGGGTTTGAGCTTCACTCACTTAATCTTCGTGTGTTGTGATGACAAACACTTTGAATGGGAAACAGAAACTCTATCCCGAAGGATGGATGCTCAAGGTGTTGACTCACTTAATATTGGTTTTAGGGTTTTCATGGACAAGTTAGATTCCTTTCAGCAGATACGGCTTGAGTGCCTTTTGTGCTTAAATATTTATTTGTGTATTTATTTGGGAGACAGAAAGAGAAGGGGAGATACACACAGGCATGTGCTCATACACAGGTGGAAGTCAGAGAACGACTTTGGGAAGTTGGTTCTTTCCTTTCTCCATGTAGGCGTCTAGGGATTGGACTCAGGTTGCCTTTACCCACTGAGCTATCTTGCCAGCCCCTGCCTTTTTTTGTGTGCTTAAAGCTGTGTAGAAGGCACTGTGAACACTTTGCAAAGAAACCTTACCTGTCAGAGTACTTGCAAGAGAGAGAGAGAGACAGAGAGAAAGAAAATGTCTTGGAGGTTATCACTGTGGAACAATCACTGTGAACATGCTACAGTGCCTGAAAGTGTCATTACCGATTACCACAAGCAACATGTGAAGGACTCATTAAAAAAAACCAACCAAACAAAAACACATACGTCTATTATCAGCTCGTTATTGGTCAGAATTGACAGTAGGTGAGCAGATAGCTTATTTTAGATCATTGTTATTTAGTGTTCGATTCAGTTCGGGCAGTATGGTTAAGTCATTTTACTGTTTTTAATTACAACCAATAAAAGACCATAAAGTGAGCAGAATGAGGAATCTGAGCAGTAATGGGGGGGCACAGAGTGAATCAGCCCGTCAGTAGCTCTCAGGAAGGGTCACAGTGCAACTTCCAGGGATGTTTAGTTATCAGCATGACCATGTGGGGTCCTATTAAGTGTTTGGTGGGCTAGAGTAGATAGTCAGCAAAGTGCTGAGACACCAGGGACAGCCCACAAGTCTTTAAAAAGCTGCATCGCATCCTTCCTGCTTTTCAAATACACAAGGTGAAAGCAACCTGCCCATAATTCCCACGGGTTCAACTTGCTTTGCACCTGAACACATTGTATCTTCAGCACTTTGCACAAACACACATTGTATCTTGGACACTTCGCATGTAAACACATTGTGTCTTCAACACTTTGCATATAAATACATTGTATCTTTGGCGCAATTTGAAATACACCCAGTTTTTCCAAATCTGCAGCCTCTATATACACCCAGAACAAACTTCTCCTGTTTTATGGAAACTTTGAACACTCAGCAGCTCCATCCACTGTGGCATTGCCCTGGAAAACACACATCATCATTGGCACTGAATGTACTCAGCTGCGTGGTGATACCACAACTTCTGGTCACTCCACTATCTCTTTTAGCCTAGTTGTGCCTAAGCATTAATGTCTTCTGTTTTCATTGTCTGAAGATAATTGCCTTCTCTTTATTTTTCTTTTGTATTACAATTAAGGCAACATCGTGACTTTTTAGGTTGTGGTATTCTACACATACAATGTTCACCATGGGAGCCATTTTTAAGTGGAGCCTGCAGTGGTATTGAGCATGTTCTTGGTGTACATCCGCCCACAGAATCTTTCCATGTAACTGGAATTTCAGGCCTGGCAAACCCCGAATCTCTCTCTCCTCTCTCTCTCTCCTCTCTCTCTCTCTCTCCTCTCTCTCTCTCTCCTCTCTCTCTTTCTCTCTTTCTCTCTTTCTCCTCTGACTCCCCACCCCTCTTGTTTCTTTCTCTAAGAATTCCAGGGTGTTTCACAATAGAATGGTTTTTGAAATTACACGCGTAGTTGGGTTGTATTATGTATGAATTCACTGCAGGGCAGGCAGTAAAAAGAAGACTCTCAAGTCTGGTAGAGTGGCACCGCTGGTACCTGGTAATTATGAATCAGCTAGTGAGACACTGGCATGGTCTGTATCTGAGTAAGCTGACCATTCCAGCTAGAGGCAGGTATCAAATTGACGTGTGGCAGGCTGAGCTCCGGACACATCAGTAGTTAAGGCCAGCTCTAAGCAAACCTGTTCTAAAAAGACTCCAACTTACAATGGGTGGGACCATTTCCTGAACAGCTTTGGAAATCAGTTCTCACCTTCTGCCAGGTGGGGGTCTGGTGCCAAACTCAGGTCTCCAGGTGAACAAGAGCCTTCCCTTCTGTGCTCTCTCTCTCAGTCCTATCCGCTATGTTTTAATGCTGTCCTGATGATTTCTCTTCTTTTGTTTTCTGTAAGATTAGCTTTTCCCAGAGTTTAGAGAATTAAAATTCTATTGCTCATTTATTTACTTACCCATTCATTCATTCAATCCCTGATCCATTACAAGATAAAACACTGATGGTCAAAGCAATAACAAATGGAAACTCACTCCATGTCGCCCAACTAGTAAGATAATTTTTTTTCATATTCAGTGGTTATTTGGAAATTTACTAGTAAACCTATATATTATATAAAAAAGTTGGGGAATCTTAGATGTAAGAGTTATATCAGTAAACATTTTTTTAATTTATTAATTTTATTCGACCACACATGCTTATGTACATATGTGTGTGTGTGTGTGTATCAAAGGGCACTGTGTGTCCCTGTAGAGGACCAAAGGTGACTTTGGGAATTATCCTGAACTACTTCTACCTTCTTTTTTGCTTTGCTATGGTATTTCCCAGGCTCCGCCCACCAGGGCCAAAGGTGCAGACTGCTGCCATTTCCCCCTAATATTTTCAGGTGGACCTGGGATCCGAACTCAGGACCTTCTGCTTGAAAGGCAGAATCTTAAGCTTTGAGCCATCTCTCCAGCCCAGCAGACATGTTTTCTGATGCTATTGCAATACAAGTGAAGCACTCGGGGTCTGTGAGATGGCTCAGCAGGTAAAGGTACTTGCCAGTAAGGTAGATGACCTGAGTTCAAATTGATCTCCATAACCAACATGATGGAAAGAGAGAACCTACTTTCAAGTTGCTCTCTGACTTCCGCACGTGTCATGGCGTGCCCATGTGCAGATGTGTGCACATACACACATAAATGCATGCAATCCACATAATAAGTAAATAAATGTAAAATTTAAAAAGGAGTAAAGAATTGAGAAATGTCATGTGACCAATTCCTTAGAAATACCTAGAACAAACTCAGGGAGTAACTGAGTTAGGTTATGAGTGAGACAAAGCCTAGAGCTTTGTCCAAGGCTGACCAGGGCAATTTTGGAGAGTGGCTGAGCTGTGTTCCGAATACACTAGCGTGATCTCAGAAAGCATCAGAGAGTTACAAGGACAGGAGGACAGGAACATTCCAGGACAGACAGGGAGTTTTCCTAAGAGTGTGGCTGGACCATTTTCAGACAGAACAGAGTCTAATTTACTTGCTTCCGTCAATAGAAGCACAATTTCTCCAAGGCTTGCTCACCAGAATTTTGGGATTCTTTAATGCTAGACAAAGATGGCACCGTGGTTGATTTTAGAAAAAGGCACCGAAACCCAGAGTATCCTACTTGACTCCAGGCAGAAGCCTCTTAATAAATCATCTGGTGGGGATTTCTTCCCGGGGCTCCTTGTAACCAGCCACAAATTCCAAGGGCCCCTTGTAGTGTTCCTCAGACTTTACCCATCCCCGTCTCTGCTCCTCCCATATATCTTTCTTCTCCCAATTTCTCTGGAAAAGTAGCATTCACGGAACACAGTTTTCTCCGTGTCCTGACACTCCTCAGTATGAGACTGGCCAAGGTCTAGCCTGTAACTCCCCAAAAGGCAACAGAAGGCCCCCTCTTGCCTTCATAAGACAAGTCTTGTGAGCTACCGCAAAGTATTTCGCTCTCCCTTTTGGGAACATAGTTGTTTTACTGCCTAGACTGGACGTATACCCTGATAATAACATTCTAAGTCTCTGCTCAGGATTATAGCTAACTTCGTCCATAGTTACGGGTGTCAATTTGGGAATCGAAATCTAGAGCTCTGGGCACATTTGTAAAGAATTAGCCATTGAATTGAGCTTTGAACTAGTTTGCAGGAGATAGTTTGGCCGATGGG